>LD342656.1:182192-195570 GCA_001465055.1 Ptychodera flava
TTTACTTTACCCGTGTTGTCAGTGTGTCAGCCATCTTTAGCAATCACACAACTGCGTCTTGAATAAATACAGCGCATCTTACCGTGATATGTAACGTGTCGTTAGTTTGCGGCGTGGCCATCATAAATGCCCCTGTTCCACTCAAAATATAACATGTTACCATTATCTTTTTGCTCATTGGCAATTCAAGGCATATCGATTGCTAATATTGCATTTCGCTGGCAAACGTTGCTTGTCACCAGCAAGACGAGCTGCATTCCTCATGTCACAGAATGTGGAAAATATCTGATGATCTGATGAAAGACTGCTGTCAACATTGTCAAAGGTGTAATGTGATAGCCTTAAGTTTCTTCTCATCCGAGTCGAGTCAAGTACTACCTAAACGAAAGCAATATGACACTTCTATAATTATGAATCAAAATTAACTCGACACGAAAATATGCGATTATTTGATGGTCATGGAAACGAAGATTGCCAGTGAATATGCATGTCAATGGTTATCAAAAATCGGTAATCCGACACAAGTGCACTTTTGTGATAATCGAAACCGAAGAACGGAGATGCAGGCTTTCAAACTACCAGAGATTTGTCAACACAACCAGTAATATAAATGGCAACATCTGTGTTTGTGAACTCTTGTGGCAATCACATAAGTTGTACAATCGTGACTACTGTGTCACAGCCGCGTTTTCTTTGTTGAAGATTCATCAAAAATTGTTATGAGATTTTCATCACTTGTTTGCTGCCATGTTATAGTTTCAGTTCAAATATTGTTGTGTGTATCGCTCTGAGTTTCAGACAGAAATATTATGACTCACAAAGACTGCCAAAATTTCTTAATATATATGCGACAATTTTTCATCGATATTCTGGGACAAAGTACTCTCACATAACATATTGACTATTGCTTCAATGATATTTCGCTTCAGAGAATTCACGGCAAGCATTTTTCAGTCGCTGTAAAATCTTGACAAGGCCCGCTGGCACTGAACTCCAGATAACGTATGGTAGACAGCTAATCGCAGTATACTGAGTTATGCTACTCTTTATTGGTAATTCCATTTCAAATGATGTCGTCTAAATCTGCTTCGAAAATAACAAATCCTTACTACATCATCGTCTGTCCGGTATATATCACCAAGATTTTCAACGATATTACACTTAGTCGTCTGATGACATTTTATTTCACGGATCATTCTTTTAATATTTGTATTAGTTTAGCTTCCAGATAAACCATTATCTAAATACTTTTAGTCAAATTTAATTAATAATAGGGTATGACTACTGACGGGAACTTTAAGCTGTCTTTTTTTACCAAAACTGTGTTTGTTTCTCGTAGTATGACTAATTTCAAACCTAGCCGATCGTAGACATTTGTAAGATTATCAGAACTCGTAAATTTACACAAAATACAAACTGACGCTTGAAGCCTTGGTATGAGTATAGATATTTTCGGGAGTTACAGCTAATTCATTATTTTCGCAAACATACGCACTCTAGAATGGATTAAATTTTGTGTTGGAGGAGTGCCACTAAGTTGCTCGTATATATCGCAGTTTTAGCACTTTTGTAAAGAAAATATTACGTGTGACCGTTAATTGCGAATTGTGTGTTGGTCATTTAAGTTACCCTTTAATCAACCGGAAACATGGTTATTTCATTAACCAATAGCAGAACTGAGTTCACCATATAAAGTCTTCTCCGCAGAACCATTAATATGCCACAACTGTATGCGAGATTCGCGGCTCAGTAATGATTAAAAAATAATCTCTGACTTCAGAAAAAGCTACCCTAACTTTCAAGCTGTATGCTTCAGCTTCGAACCACGAAAATGCTATTCGTAAACACGATGTCTTAAAAACCATTAGTTTATGGCTTACTACCTCTCCTTGAAAACTTCACATGATCGAACAGCTTCAGCTACCGTTCCAATCACGCTGAACGTTGCCATTGGCGATGTTAAAGCCATTCTTTAAGTGGCGGCCGCATAAAATAGCTCAAGATCACGTAGAATTTCAAAATCTACGTAAGACCATTTACAGTGACTGAGAAAAATGAGTGCCATTACCAGTATTTGACCTCTTTACCAGTACGGTTAAATCTAAATGCAACTTCGTTTTATATCGTCATTTCAATTTCCTTCCATTGTTGATTATAGCTGTGCATCTCTGATTCCCCCTATTCATGTGGGATACATATCCTGCATAAGGATTGGATAAATTGTCTACGTCCAAAAACAAGAGATTGCGTCTTGACTTGGTCGTCGTAATACTGTTATTATGATACGTAACATCCTACGCTACAATCCATCGGCTACGAGTGAGTCGATTCCGTCTCTTTTTCGTAGTAAAGGATGATATTTCTCACAAATACGAAGTTACGGTTGTGAAATTAACTTAACGAAGATTCAATGTTCTTGCTTTCCCCAAGTATAGGCTCAAACGAAAAGTCTCAGATCAATCCCACGTTTGCCAATGTCGGAAACCGTCACTCATTTCTGTCTCATGACTGTCGTATTCATGCAAACGTTTTTCTTTGAAAAATTTCTTCTAATTTCTGTTCTCCTTTAAAGTCAAGGACTTTTTTAATTGTTGAGATATTGGCCAACAGTCGAAGTGCATGCCATATTGGTATTGTGTATGCATACTTTAGCACATAGTGCGGTATGGCGCTAAGTTAATCAACACGAAGGCACCGTTGCATTTTTTGTAACATTGAATTTATAATTTATTCAAAAAATTAAACAATTCAGAGCATTAAAGATATATTATTACCTCAACTTGACTTATCTTGACAAGAATAATAAATTGGAAATTTTTGACAAAATCTGTGTGTAATTAAGTGAAATAAAGCATTTTGCAAACCTGAAAGGCCGAAATTATGGATATTCTTTCATTAGCGTTGATAGAAATGTAGATATTGTAATCTAAGGCACAACTGTTCCTGTTTGAAGGAAGCATGACCGATATGTGTAAGCAGATCCTCCATCTGCACTGCACATACAGTCGTCTTCGGTCGAACATAAAACATCGGGGGCGCTGTTGCTGAACAATTGTTGCGAGCACCCAATGTTGACTATATATATACCTTATCGTGAAAGACAATCACCTAAGGCTACTTTTCTTCTCTGTAAGCCGCTTGGGCAGAAACAAACACAGCCATACTCTTGGAAAATGCCCTTGGTGAAGTTTTAGACGGGGGATACTTCAAAACAAGCGTAATTCGGGTGACTCTACTTCTGAGCAGACGTTAAGATCGGTGAGTCAGCCACCACGTCGTGCGTTGCCCAAGATGAGCCAGCATCGTTCTTGTCACGACTGGGAGCCCACGAATTCCTTTCTCTCTCAGACAGTATGTGACGCTTAAACTTCTGTGCACTAATATGTCAATGACATTCAATGTATGAAACAAATACAGCACAATTCAATAATAATGAATATTTAGAGCACGTTTGGTTACTGCATAACGTTTCTGTGCAGTAATGCCAGGATCAGACAAACCCACAAGCTACGGATACAAACCACGGGTATGTTTTCTATGGAGGGGCCTTTGTTTCATGCGATATATACAGTGTGTAGTGACAGCACTGTACGAGTGGGATTGTGAATGCATCGAGAAACCAGATGAATGACGTCTTCCGCTCGCGTGACTCCCCCATCAGCAATGGATCAGCCCACCTATAAAACTTCCATAGGTTGTTGTGGATACGGGGAATTTCGGACACAGAAATTCTATTATGATAGCACTGATGACACTGAAAGCTTACCTGGTCGATCAGAAGGGTTTCAGTTAACATCGGAGGTGGATTTAACAGCGTCAATGCACAAATTTCTCGTGGATCAGCGCCGTTTGCTATCTCTCACATCGACTCTGCCTAGACCAACCTCAGAGAAATACAATTCCAAAGTACATTATATCATCGGAACCTCCAGCCATCCACAGAGCGTCTGTTTCGGAGATCAGCAACTATTCATTTTATCCGACCAATCAAACGTGCGTCTCGCTCCCGGATCATTTTGCCACCGTACCGGAGTTTGTGCTCAGTCGGAATAGTAAGAAGTTATATCAAGAAGGAAGAGGTGGATGACTGACGATGTGTGGGGTAAATGGGTAGAAGTACACTGGCCGTTTGAACACGACTTTATTTGGCGTTATCGATAGGCCATGCATAGAGAAGCTGGCAGACTTTACGCTGAAAACAAGGAGTCAATGGGTTGTGTAGTGTGTGGAAGCTTGTGATGTAAGGGACTCCTAGCATTGGACGCTACGTGTACACAGATTTTTGTGTAACACAGCCGGTCAACGACATCCCTCATATCTATCCAGTTGAAAAATATTCACGTTCAGTATTAATGTCATTCCCACCGCTGCCAGTATATCACTTCTCGATATTCCACTAAAGTATTGAACTTGCTTGCTTAATTACCATGAATACCATTTAATTATGGACATCTGTGGATTATTAATTGGTTTCATCGCTTTAATACTTGCAACGAAGGATCAGAGAGCTTCGTCTACATGATTGTTTGAATAACATGGTATTGTCGATCCATACACCGTCTATGTAAGGTAAGTCCACATCGATGTTGTTGAGAGTATCGTCTCTCAATCGATTTCTCACTAGAAATATGCGGTACAAAGAAATATTCCCTTGTCTTACGGTTTTGCCTTAGCTAAGCTGCGCTAAAACTATGCTGAAGAACGCCTCACCTAATTGGCAAAACATTTTATATCGCGGACTGATTCACCCTGGCGTAGAAAGCTTTGCCCCGGGTAAATAAAATAGCGTTTGTCGAGCTTTCATCGGATATATTGTGTACTCGAATATTGTCTATTTGAATAAGCGATATGAGTGCCGCTACAAAATCAATGAGCTACCGGTCCTATTAATGAAACGCTTAGTCAATATCATGTGTTCTAACATGCGAGCGGAGCGCGGTAGAAACGTTGTCTTAGCTGACACAAATTTGGCGATTGTTCACTGAATAACTTCAATGCACCAGTACAGCGTGAGATTGTTTAGCATGTGTATGCTAACTCCAATCGCCAGCGTGAGGTTTATAGCAAAAGTTGCTCGTTAGGACTCTAATCCTTTTTGCGTGTATTCTCGTCGGTTTTGTGAGCAGCAGCTATCATTTAGGAAGTATCGCTGCGAACATCCTCATTGCGTGTCTTGTACGGCTGTTGAACACGGAATAGCAAATAGTTTGGGGCGCGGTTGCATGATCTGCAGACGTGTAAATTGTCACGTGATGTCGAGAACTGTCAGGAGTGAAGACGCCGAGCGCGGTGAATTGCAATGATCACATATTGCAATCTGTTTGTTAGGACTGGCGTTAGAGTCCCGAATGGTTAAAAACTCAATTGTTGTTTTCTGGCCTAATTAAATTTATGAAAAGACAACAAGTCATAAGACTGGGGCTTGACACCCGCTTATAGAGTGATCATCGGAAGAACAGATCGCACTTTCACCCCTTAGTTCATCAGATGTGAAATTTGCTTGAGTTCGACCTTCAGCATAAACGTGTTTTTTTTTTTGTTTTTTTTTTTACAATTCTCAGCAGGTGTACTTGCTGTAAGTTCAAGACGGAACTAGATTACACGAATCCCTCTATGTCATCCAGAAGAGATTTAGGACTTTCCTAACACGCGGGATTTTTTCTCGGCTACGAACCGCAAGTTAAAGAGCCATTAAGTTCCTTAATAATGGGTAAATACAACGGCTCCCATCACAGTGTTCAGGATTCATTTGATAAATGGACTGCGTCGGGAGCTGAAGTGGATGACAACGGCTTAGTAGAGCAAGCCAGTTCCGTTCCCACGGACCAAACTTGGCTCATCGCTACCAGTAGACCACTTGTCACAGAGAATATGCACGGCAGTATGGTAGGCCCTGTGTACCACATAATATCAGACTCGGACAATGGATTGACGAATTTAAGCGTTAATTTCTCACTGGAGGCTAACAATACCACGTCGACTAGCATACCCTTTTTCAACGATGATGAATTCGCCGCCGAGCCGTTGACAATAAAGCAGCCCATATTGGCAGCCTTTCTGACCATCTTCTCCGCTGTTATCGTCTTTGGAAATACTCTCGTTATACTTGCAGTCTACAGGGAGCGCTATTTGCGCACGACAACGAATTGTTTCATTGTGTCACTGGCGTTCGCCGATCTCCTGATTGGCTTAGTCGTGGTGCCTTTTGCTATCATTAATGACACGAGCGGAGGAAATTGGCAATTTGGTCAACTGTGGTGTGATCTCTGGCACGCTCTTGATGTCCTCAGCAGCACAGCTTCTATCATGAATTTATGTGTCATATCATTAGACAGGTATTGGGCAGTAACCTACCCAATGAGCTACCCCACAAATATGACAAAGAAAATCGCCTTTATTCTTATATCTCTAGTATGGACGTGCTCGGCTGCAATATCGTTTCCGTGCATTTTCTGGTGGAAGGCCGTCGACCCACCGATGCCGCCAAATACGTGTCTCTTCACAGAGGATGCTAAATATTTGATTATTTCTGCTTGTGTGTCTTTTTATATACCCACTGTCATTATGATATTCACCTACTACAAGATATACCGTGCCGCTTCAACGCAACTCCGACACATCAGGCACGGCACCAAGCGGGTGAACGCCTCCCCGGGAGCAAGGTCGCTGAACGGAGAGGTCGAGCTGCGGATACACCGTGGTGGCGCTGCGCACGCCGCCTACGGGAAAAAAACCGGCCGTCGTGGAGTACGAAGGGACGCAAAGGGATTTGTAGCGCTGACTGGGCGTCGCCTGCTGTCGCGGATTAGTAAGGAACACAAAGCGGCAAAGATGTTGGGAATCGTTATGGGAGTGTTCGAAATATGTTGGATGCCATTTTTCATATCGAATAACATCTTGTGGGCGTTATGTCGCGCTGATTGCGTTGCTGCACCCCACATAGTTCTCCCTATAGTAACGTGGTTAGGATATTTCAACAGTGCGTTTAATCCCATGATCTATGCTAGGAGTAGCCGCGGTTTCAAGAGAGCTTTCAAACGCATCCTCTGCACGTGTTGGCCTAAAATCTCCAAGTTCAAGAAGAAAGAAGGAATTGCAAGCACCATGGAACTCTATAGTGTGGATTCCTACGTGCCGGACACATCGGGTGCGCAACATACCGAAGATGATGACAATGCGTCGGGCATAGCTTTGAACACGTTCAAATTACCACATCAGTACTTCTAAAGCATCAAACCGTTCTGTTTGTAAAACGGTTCTATTAAACGTATAATCAATGAGACTGGCATTTCAATTTGACATACTTGACATTATGTTGACAGTGCTATCGAAGATTGATTAAATGCGAAAAGTAAACAGTATCTCATATGGAAAAGTTGCAATGAGGACCCGAAGGGTTATTTTTGCCGTTTTCTTACCCATTCACGTGATATTGGCATTTATTTCACACAAATCAGCTCTTCTTGATAACCTGGTCAGAATTTTATTGTCTTGTTTAAGTAACCACTGGTGCGTACAATGGTTTGATCTTTGTAAGTATGCGTGTATGACAAAAGCCTTTGTGTTGACTGAGCCATTTACACTCACCACCTATCCAACAGAAGTGATTGAGATGTTTAAAGATTCGTGTTTGGCTTCGTGTGCCGGGCACCTGTTCAAGGATGAACCTTTCTCTGTTTTGATGTACCATTGATTTCGATACACGTGTAAGATCTCAGTATTCTGTGCTGCTGCACGGCTGGTCCCGTGCTAAACTCCAATAAGCAATGGAAAGAATTGATTGTTGAGGGATGCGATTGTAATCACTTTTTTTCAATATTTTTCTTCAAAGCAAAGATAGAATAATGCCGTAAAAGTGCGTGATTGCGCAACGCAATCTCGATTGTAACTTAAGAACCAGTGTTTTCTTACTAACAAAAGGGAAATAGTGTTCTGCACATGTCACTAATTGCTGTTTCCTCCATATAATCCTTTAGTAATATTTATAAGGAAACGCTTTGCACCGCAGGTCAAAATCCATTTGTGTCGTTGGCAATCCTATGAATGAATTACAATAATTTGTCAATTTTTCTGTCAAAAACTTAATTACCACTACAAATTTAATAAAATAGCGAAGAAAAACATTTAGAAACATTATCTTGTTGTTATTCATCACCAACGGTTTAAATTGATGGCTATCAATCTCAGATTCTCTCTTAGCAATCATTTGCATGGCGAAGCGTGATTTATTAACGGCTTTGGACAGCCATGGCTATTTAGACGCTTGAGGCGATAGTTTCTAAACTGATTGGGCATTAGCGAAAAATCCACGAGGGAAACTCACCGCGGTGGCGAAATTCGTTAACCAAGTAAGGTAGAGTGAGACCCCCGTATGTACTTGAATAAACTTTCGGAGACGGGAGACACTCAAAAAAGCCCGTTGGTATGGTTCAATTAGGCATCAGTCAAATGTCCTTGTTTGATATCGCCTCCGTCCGTTTACCAGTTTATGTTTAACCTCTTGCCCTCTTAGCTGGGAGATTCGAATCAACATAGATGCTGTAAACCGTGATTGCCATCATCAATGCCTTCTTTACTAGCAAATCCAATTTCCGGACATCTGTGTACGAGGTCATCCAAAATATGATACTGTAGCAGGGTTTTTTAACAGTGCTATATGCGCCTCGAAACCGGAAGACTTGAAGCAAACTTTGAATCGTTCTCTTTCAAAATAAGCAATAAAAATCAGAGTTACTGTGCAAATGTTGGTACCAGAGAAACAAATTACCTTGAATTTACCGATATTTGAAATTCTAAATGGCCATTATCCCTCTGTTAATTCTATGAGAAAACACTTTTTTTATATTTGCGCACAACTAAGACGGCGAAAACTGTATTTACTCCAAGAACTTCAAAATGAGCCCGACTATGTGGTAAATCAGAAAGGTATTGTAAAAATTTTGAGTTCGAGGTGCATTTTACCTTGCCCGACGAATATCGACGCATTTTGTGAATGCAGTGGTTCAGTGCTTTTGCCAAATACGTCATAATTCCCCACTAAGGAAATAAACGCATCTTCTTAGGTGTTTGATGTATGCCAGCGTGATATCTTCTAAAAAAGTAATCTGGTCCTAATTTCATTGATGCTCGATAAAAACTTCAGACAGGTGATCGTTTTGTGATCAATAACGTCATTTCAATTATGTGGTCTTGTAAAAGAAAAATAATGTCAAAAACGTTGTAAAAGAGAATAAGTACTGTACATGTGTGGTGTCTTGGCGGAACTGCAAACGCAACTCAAAATGTTTCTATACGAGTAGCATTGACCAAATTCGGACTGAACCAATAAAAGAGGTGGCATGTGATCTGGAATTTCACATATTATTTATTTCTTTAGTTAGTTTGAGTGTTTATTTATTTATCTAAATATTTATTTATTTATTCATTTATTATTTATGTATTTATTTATTATTTATTTACACTGTCAATGTGCGGTCGAGTTACGCGCAAGAGTAATTTTCACCGAGACTCAAATGCACAAAAGAAATATATGTTTTTGTCAGAATGTCTGCCAGTGGTGTGGTTTGTTCAATACGTCGGCTTTCATACATTGCACGCTAGTTTGTGTGTGCTTTGATAAGCAACAGACAGACCTATTAGCTAGGGGTCTTTAAGAAGTCACTCCGATACCTAATACTCTAGAGACTAATGTTAAAGGTAATTTTGGTGAATTCCTTTCACTTGTATGATTTGTTCATTAGCTTGCTGTCCCTCCTCCTCTTCCCCGCATTCATACTTCTTCCTGAATTCAGTCTGGCAATTTCATTCAAATGACACTGAATGTCGAGTATTTCAAAAGAAATTAATTGTTCATGTCATCAACTCTTGAAAGATAGAGCCCTGTAATATACGTCTTCCACACGTCCCTTTGCGACAAGATTCGACATAGTGGGCTGCAGCAGCCGACGTTTAGGTATTGAATTTGCACCTCTTTTGGACGTTGACCCGGTCCCTGGTCCTGAGATTCAGACTTTGGTATTCCCCGAGCGCAACACTTTATAACCAGTCCCAAGGTCGCCTTTTAAATCTTAACAACGTGCGATACAAATGTTTCATAAAAGACGAAATACCTAGCATGACAATACCAATGGGCAATCTAAAGATAGGCATCTGATCAACTGTAAGACAGACGGACGAAAAATTCCCCTGTGTACAGCAAAATCAACAAGCATATTGTAATTCTCGTCGAGGGCCTGTTCAATTTCACGTTACGTCACGATATCCACACTTCCGTTGCTGGAGAAGAACGATGTGCGCAGACGTTTAGTCAAAAGACTATGAAATAGAGATGAGAGAGACAAAGACACGACAGACAGACAGATAAACAGACAGGCGAAATATCATAGTCGTATATTGTTACTTTATGGACCATCGTATATGAATATGAATCAGTCTGAATATGAATCAGGGCTAGGCTTTCTTCTCTGACCAAAATTTCTACGTATCGTTCAAAGGAAACTGAGTCTTGTATTAGTTTCGAATTTAAGCTCGAATATTTACATTTTGCAGCAATTTTGTACATAAACCCTGGGTCTATGGTTTGTATTACTGTATGGAATTATATTCACGACTGAGACATCATTCGATTAAGATTTACCAGTTACTTGTAGATAACAGCTCATCAGCTTTAATTCACCTTTCGCTCTCATATTGCCGCTTTTGCTGCATGGCAAGTACAGGTCACTGGCATGTTGCAATTCCTGCAAGGTTTCGGGGTATAGTCCGGAGGTATTGTGCAATTGAAGTTTGCCCGATTGATAACTCAGAAACTTGAGAATGAGAACACTGATAGGGTTGGTGTTTAAAGTAATATGCTGGCCATATCAAGACTCGGAAAATATTCATAGGTCAATGACCGCTGCGGTGAGAAGACATATGGGAATATGCTGGTGCACACGACAATAAATGATCGCGCCACAATTTTACTGCAGATTAGATACAGGTTCCTTTTAAACAGGATTAAGTACAGTAATTACAACTCTCGGCTTATTGTGTTGAACTCAGCGAGACACCGGCGTCGTGTACCGATCTGAATAACAAAGTATCTTGACAAAAACTGAAGAGACTAATTCTCTTTTAGTAACGACGAATTCCAGGGCCCACTTCCATGGCAACTGAAAGTCAAGACACCATGATCTAACGCCTGTGATGTGGAGTTGCCAGGCACTTGTAGTTAAATAGTCTGACACTTTTCTTTTCTCGGTGTCTTCTGAATGAAACCTTGGCAAGATTCTAGAGAAATCCACTGAGTTTTTAAATGACAACATTCTCTCTCTAGTTTATCTTTCACCTATCAGTATGTTGTCTCCTTTCATCGGCTGTGTTAACATCTGTACAGTGGGTTTCCATCCGGTGCCACAACTCTGCTGTGTGAAAACAGCTCCATTGTAGATCAATTACAATCAACTGTTAAGCTCTTAGTCAAGACAGAGTTGGGGTGCTGGTTTACTCTCAATAAAGAAAGAGTCGGTAACTTCGAAATGTGTGCTGAGACCACGGGGAACCCAGAAATCTTGTTGTTGTTCTTTGTATTGTTGTTTACGTTTATATTAGTCGTGTTGTTGTTGTTGACCAATAAAATTCAACGAACATAGCTATTGTGTTGTTGCTGTATCAAAAGTAATGCAGATGTCATAAGAAACACTTTAAGGACACTACCATTATTTAGCTATACGCAACTCTCTCCCAACGTACACTCGCTACCTATAGAGAGTCGTACCTTTGAAACAACAAAAACAACAACAACAACAACAACAACAATATAATAGTTATGTTCTTCGAATTTCAATGGTCAACAACAACGACAGCACGACTAATATTAACATACACAACAATACAAACAACAACAACAACCAGATTTCTGGGTTCCCTGTGGTGAGACCCAACCGTATCGTTTATATTGTACATACAATGTGTCTGCCTTACACACAGAGTTGTGGCACCAAGTTGAAACCCACTGTAATCGCTGTTGCTTCGCATTTGAGGGAAAAAACACCCGTTGGGTATAATCTTTTCCTCGTCTGATTAGGCCGAAGTCTATGTCAGCAGTCTGCATTGACCGAATGGGCAAAGAATGTTCTTGGTGTGTTAAGAGTTTTGTTGACTTTCGGCAAAACATGACTTTTCAGGACAAATTGACGATTCTAAATATTTAACTACTTTGAGCTCATCACAAAGAAAACTACGGAAACTACCAGTTTATTTTGTCTGTGATTGAGCCAACATTACTGCCATACGAGATCGTCTTAAATACACGAATTTCTGGATTGAATATCCGCGGTTTTACAGAGGATTCGCCAGTTCCATGCTTGTGACGGTTAACAAAATTTCAAAACGACAAGGTCTGGCATGAGTGCAGTTGTAAGCCTGGGCTACATAAATACCTCATGTGTGGAAACACTATCAAACTCTACTTGACAGGGTTACAGCTGTGATCACCACAACAATAACTCTTCCTACACAATGGCGACAAATATAAGTATCGACATGTTTACAATGCATTACCAGATTTTGTTTTAAAGAAAGTTTGAAATCGCACACCGTTCTCATCTACAATGTTGGGACTATAATGGGCTGTAAAGTCTGGCAGGTGGTTACCGCTGGTGAGTTCAAAATGTCAACGATGTCCATAGGTTCGATTGTGGACAATAAAGCAGTGGAAATTTCAGTGATAAATGTCATGGTTGATTCCTGATATCGGAATATTGCTCTTTAAGGTTATATGCATTCTAACATGTTTGTGGAAATGCTGAGAAGAAGAAACTTTGGCTCGCTTAATTGCGTTCACTGATGTTAAATCTGACGGAACGTGGTTGTTGGACGCATTAAACGCTCTTGGTTTCTCAGAAACTGCCTTGGATTGAGATAAACGGCAACAAAATGCTTTCATCGGAATTATTAAATGCGGCTGTTCTACTTCAATTATTAATTTCCTTCTGCCTAGATAGTGACTGTAAACTGAAAACTGATTCGAACATCTTCTCTTGCTGTGGTTTGCAGATTCTGCAGGTTTTATGATGGAATTCTGGGTTTCAACTACGATCATTTCAATTAGAAAAGACGCAAATCCCGGCCGTTTGCATTTAAGCATTTTGTCATTCAAAGAAAATGATTATCAATGTTACCTCAAATGTTACCTGCAAAAAACAACATATTCTATGGCACTGGCCGAGCTATACAACATCATGCACACAGACAAGCTTCTCAAATTTCAAAAAACTCTTCTTTTCCGTTGCGAGTTAAATTTGTCTTTTTATGTCCATTATGACATCAATGTAACAGTAAAAAAAGACAGTTGCTATCATCGAATGGACAAGAAGAAAGAAAGTTGCACATGAGG
>LD342656.1:216273-227012 GCA_001465055.1 Ptychodera flava
CATATCAATTTGGAAATCAAAGTATATACACACACCTAGGTTAACACAACATATTTCAGTACTCGTGCACGCTTTCTACTACACGGTCGCGAACAAGAATGTGATCTTAACGTTGATATATGTGTTCTTCCATATGGAAAATTGAATAAAAAATCCATTTTAAAGATAAATGTATCCATTTCTCATGCCATAAGATGTATTCGCACATCCGATACTACCCGACAATGGTTATTTTTTCAGTCCAGATTTTAATTTAATTGTTGGTCATTCTTTTCTTTAAATAAAAGAAACTCTTCTCGCTGAAAACGCCAACTATTTCTACATGAATTTGAGTGCCTCCTGTTTAAACTAAAATCACTATACCTACCCCAATAGGTCTGTCAAAGTATGTACGACATTACAGACAAGCACAAGGATTGCTGTACAATACAAAGAGACATTTGAGAGCCTTTGACATAGTTCAATTGTCATTTACCGAGGTGATTATAGTTGTATGTTGTGACAACATTTCAAACAGATTCGGCTACTGAGTGCGAATCGGTTTTAAATTAAAGACATTGAAGAAAAGTGAGGATGCAAAGTTCTTAGTTTTGCGTACTTACGTTTTCTTTGAATTCCACATTTTCAAATGTCATTGATGATTAACGTGCATATGAAAACTCTTTTAACGATGCATGAACTAAAGTAGGAATTGAAAAGGACGAATGGGCAGTGCTTATGATCGGTCATAAATTGGGGTGTGTGGCAGATGCTTTGCGCGGTATTATTCATATATATATATATATATATATATATATATATATATATATATATATATATATATATATATATATATATATATTAATTACACAACACAGCCCCCACATAAAGTGTGTCCATAATCATCCAAACGGTACAGTCGTGACAGTAGACTCATTCGATAATTAGTCATTTGGAGTGTGGTCGTATTCCCTGACAAAATCGTTTTATTTATTTATTATCTGTCCATTTATCTGTTTATTTATTTGTACATTCGTTTATACTTAGATTTGTTTATTTGTTTGTTGATTCATTTATATATTTATTTGTGTATTTCTTTATCTACGAACACCCGTGTACTACAAAACGGCCGGACAACTGATCCTATAACCAGACTCTGTTGAAATATCAGTTTAGATATTAAAGGGCCAGTAAACTGTAACTTGTGATGATTTTTTAACTGTTTTCGCTTTGTATGTCAATTGCAAACTTTTGTTCTACTCCCCGAAGCATGTTGTAACACCTTCTAAGTAGTTTGTCAACATATCATTTCTTAATATATAATGTGCTGCTGTTGTTAACATTTGAACTCTAGTCCGAACCAGAATTCAAATTGACAACAATAACAATATTAATTTACACATTTACGTCCTCAGTTGACAAGCTGAATACTGTGTATCTTAACATGTTTTGATGAACAGATTAAAAGCATTTAAATGAAAATGTTGACACAGAAAACCATGAAGAGTTGGAGCAATCGTTATGGCTGCTGACACTATCACAAACATTTTATCGATGATATTCGTAACATGACAATACTACAATATAATATGTTAAAATCCTAGACTTACTTAACCAACTCTTACAATAAAACTCTACGAATATACGAATAATGAATGTGGTTCTCGACTGCATGTGGAATTAGAATGATATTTTCACGACTGACAACACAGAATACAATTGAACACAGTGAAAGTAGTTCTCTGATGACCGACAATTCAGCCCTCATTACTGACGATTCATAAAGCTTCATTTTGCAGAGGAGAGAAGATTGATGAAACGACAAAGAACTTGATATTTTAACCCGTGAAAGATGCGCAGAACACAAGTCTGTTACAACTATTTCAGTGAAGAGGTAACCTATTCGAAAGAACAAACGACATTGATGTACTTTGAACAGTTAATCTTAACACTGTATTGCCATTTTCCTCGTATGTATTGGAAACATGCCCTTGAAATATTGGTTGTGTTGTGATGCACGTTACGTTTCCCGTGCGCCGTGGAAGTATGTTAAGAGCAGATTGACCTCGTCATGATTCAACATATATTGCGGTGAAACTGTCTTTCTGTAACGTATTGGTCATGATGTAAAACATGGAATTTTAATGCTTTCATGCAAAATGAAAGGATGTTCTGCTAAAAATAATAAGCCGGCAACATTTAGCACATGCTGCCAGAACAGTGAGGTACAATGTACTCACAAAATGGCAGTAATTCAAATCTAACGGTTGTGTTTTCATTTCTCTGTTTGAAGTGGCGGCAATTAAAATGTATCTGATATTGTGTCACGCTGGGGCAATATATGACTTAACGCTGTTATTCTCTTGGAAAGACTGGTATTTGTACTAAAGCATAATGGTAGACACAGGCACTGATAGACGTTATTGCCTTACGCCCACGACTACAAATACACCCTGAAGCTTTAGACTTGCAAAATACTGTAGAGTAATTGATTATGTCAATAACGTCAACACATACGCCTCTGTGTGTGTTTCTGTACGTATCCGTCCAAGACAGATAGACAGAGACAGAGACAGAGCATGAAAAGGTTTGTTTCGCCCGGTAAAGCACGTTTATTAGCAAATGAAATCTTTACAGAGTCTGTCATTAAGTACATAAATTTTTCTCTGACATCTTAAGTGTCGATACAGGGAAGGTAAGTATTTGATATATTTTAATGTCCATGTTAACATTTTGGTTTGAGACGTTTTACCCTGGGGCTGATACCGTAAAATGAACAATATGGCAATTGACAACACTAAAGGAGTGAATAATTGACGTATTTGGGGTACAAGAGCATCGTAAAATAAAGGGAAAAGTCTGCCGGGGTATATTGATGATTTTCACTTGTTTTAACGTCCTTGACTTTTCGTCGCCCGCTTTCATGGATCAACAAATAAATCACACCCTACGTAAACAGAGCGTATCGTGGACAAAATGGTTGAAATTTGAGAGAAGTTGTGTTGAAGGTCCTGTCGGTATATCAGCTTTCTTAATATTAAGTCCAGCATCAGTCTTACACAATAGACCTTTTCCCATTATCCCACAATGCATTACCGTATATACACTCAAAACAACGAAAACATACTGATTTGTGTTGTACAACGAATTGTTATAGAAGAATGACAAAAAACTGCAATGCCAAAAAATGCCCCGTGTATATTCTAACCATCAGTGACGAAAATATAGGTCAGGGTGTAATCTATCATAGAGTTCTATCAGTAATATACCCTGTGCGTACCCTACGGCTAAAAGTTCTATGTGTAACGTACACTTCTGTATACCCTGGCGCGCTCTGCATCATAAAAGAACTAAATGTATACAGATTCATATATGATCTATTGCTCACTTAGACAAATTAATCCGCCACTATCGATGTACGTTCACCAACATTGAATAAATGCACTGTGGTTGGCTGACTTCAAAATCAGAAAATTGATTGATTAATTGTATGATTGACCATTTGATAGATATTTATAGTTACAATGCTGGAGAGAGTGAGTAATTTGTTCAAAACCGAACGATTAAAGAAGACGCCAAGCAGTCCTATTTTGACAAAGGATCTCGCGCACAATACATAAGAGCTGAACGACCCTGAAGAGAGTATAAAATTGATGACTTCATATTTGTGGTAGATATTTTCTCAGAGATTACTCGTCAGATTGTAAAACTTGCTAACTCATACAAGTCCAGTTCAATGGAGATGTCAATCAAAAGCATTATTGAAACACTGATTGAGTCCCAACCTTCACAGAAATGAGGACGATCACTCTTCGTTCGCAATGAACTTGTCTTTTTTTCCTCCGGGGGAGGGTGTCACAAATATCCAACAGCCATGATACATTTCACTCGTGTCCAGCTTTACCATATGTGCCTCTGTCGATCTGATGTTCCCGCGGTTGAAATAATATTGGTCCCTTGCCCAGGAAACTTATATATCATTAAAAGATTAGTTATTCCTCACGCCAATACATCTATTTCAACCAATCCGTAACACCCTTTAGATATACAGTATTCCTAAGGAATGAGAAGGTACAAGTTAGCCAAATTTCGAATTTTGGAAGATGGTACGACACCTTGAATCATGAAATTGAAATGTTCAAACATGACCACAAAATTTTGGTAGATTTTTTACAGTTTCTTCACCTGAGCGCTATTTTCACAGTTGTGAAGTAAATAATCATTCTGAAATTTAGTTAGCTGCCAAATACAACCAATTCCACGGACCAATCGCTATATATAACTAGCAAAAAATGAATGATCACCATTTGCGCATTAACGATAACAATTATCCAGCCACAGCAGGCTTACGTTTTCGCACAGGTATACGATAAAGTTTTGCTACTCCCACTTCAACAGGCCTATTAACGTTTAAGATACTGACCCACTATACTTCTAAATTGAATACTTTACATCTAACAAGTTGCATAGGATAATTCATACGCGTGCAGCAAAATCGGTATCAATGCTAATTCCCATTTGTAGTTTTGAAAATCAAACCTTGTGAAATTTGAAATTGGCCCAATTTATAATTACTGTGTGACTAACCTTATTTGAACGTCGATTGACTGCGATGTGCAGGAGATTGTTACAGCGCAATCGTTTGTACAAATGACAAGCTGTTCTGTACGCTCAACACTGCTAAAAACTATTCAACTTGGCATAAATGGCCTGCAGAAAGCGTTCATCTGGTTGAGAAGAGATGCACTGCGACAGATGACTAGTCGTGTTTGGCTCTGCATACAGTTATCTCACGCACAAACTTAATTGATGTCGTTTTTAGTCCCCACGGACACCGTCCGGGGGGACTTATAGGTTTGGTCATGTCCGTGCGTGCGTGCGTCTGTGCGTGCGTCCGTGCGTCCGTTCACGCAGATATCTCAGACATGCCCTGGTCATTTTTTTTCAAACTTTGCACAAGAATAGTACCCTACCCCATACAGATGCACGTCGATTTGTTTCACAATGCGATCAAATTTGGCCGTGTTAGAGGACTTTTTAGTTTACACCTCCATAGACTCCCATGTATAAGGCAGTTCTCCATAGACTCCCATGTATAAGGCCAATAAAAATAAAAAGTTAGTTTCTTATCGTATTCATATTGCAAAAAAGTTTTTAGTCCCCACGGATAAAGTCCAGGGGGCTTATAGATTGGGTCATGTCCGTCCGTGAGTCCATCCGTGAGTCCATCCGTTCACGCAGATATCTCAGACATTTTGACAAAATGTCACATGACCTTGGTGACCTTTGACCTCAAATATACATATTTGTCCATAACTCAGTAACCACAAGTGCTAAACCTTTCATATATGGTATGATGGGACACCTTATAACGCCACATATTTTACCTCATTAATTATGCGCATATCTAATTTTGAGCGAGCCAATAGAGCTAAAGGTCTGATTTTTGGTATATAGGGATAACTTAGCAATACAAATTTTTTTTGACAAAATGTCACGTGACCTTGGTGACCTTTGACCTCAAATATACATATTTGTCCATAACTCAGTAACCACAAGTGCTACACCCTTCATATTTGGTATGATTGGACACCTTATGACGCCACATATTGTACCTCATTAATTATGCGCATATCTAATTTTGAGCGAGCCAATAGAGCTAGAGGTCTGATTTTTGGTATATAGGGATTACTTAGCAATACAATTTTTGACAGAATGTCACGTGACATCAATGACCTTTGACCTTAAATATACATATTTGACCATTACTCAGTAACCACAAGTGCTACACCCTTCATATTTGGTATGATGGGACACCTTATGACGCCATATATTGTACCTCATTAATTATGCACATATCTAATTATGAGCAAGCCAATAGAGCTGGATGTCTGATTTTTGGTATATAGGGATAACTATAGGATAGAAATTTTTTGAAATGTGACCTAGATAACCTTTTACCTAAAATATACGTTTATGTCTATAAATAAGTAACCACAAGTGCTATGTCCTTTATATTTAGTAGGATGGGAGACCTTATGACAACACACACTTTACCACATTAATTATGCACATATCTAATTCTGGGCAAGCGAATAGAGCTAGAGGTTTGATTTTTGGCATATAGGGATTAATTAGCAATACAATTTTTATTTCAAAATGTCACGTGAACTTGATAACCTTTGACCTTGATTATACATATATATGCATAACTCAGTAACCACAAGTTCTATACGCTTCAATTTTGATAGGATATTAGACCTTAAGATGTCACATCTTGTACCTCATTTATTATGCGCATATGTATTTCTCGGCTGGCCAATACAGCTAGAGGTCTGATCTTTTTTCCCGATTTAGAACAATTACTTAGACATGCCTCATGTTTCAAATTGGGAACAACGACATAGACCTATGTGCCAATAGATCTGAACATATACACTCCAGTGATACTTCTTAATGACCACATTTCCCTGCCCCATCGAGACTAATACTCCTATTACAAGTGGAGACTATGTCATTGTCAATGACTTGTTGCAGCTATTTCTCAATAATTTGAGGGTCCTTAAAAAGGGATTATATTGTTCACAAAAAGTATGTGCATGTAATTTCTCGTTATCATTTTCGGTCAAGGTGGATATTTCGTCCACAAATAAAGCCAACGATATTTTAAAAAATTGCCTTACAGAGTATAAACACTGAAAATTGTGAAATGGGGAACTAGCAAAAAATATTCCATGAAAAACGGCACCAAGGCGACTGAATGTAATGAATATATGGAAGCAGGTAGTATGTTCCTTGGAACACTAAATCCTGAAAGGAGGGTTAATGCTGCAATATACTAGGATATTATATATATAAGGGGTGCCGATAATAGAATTGCGACGCTATATCTTTTATGTCAAATGTAAATTTCCAGCGAAAAAAAATAATCGCAATCAACGCTCTCAATACGGCCAGGATAGGCACATGCAATTACCCGCAACATTTGCAAAAATATTTACCTTTGATTGCAAGCCCGATCATATAAATCCTATATCAAACGTGCACGCAGACTGCTGGAATTACATTTGAGGCAATATTGTATGGAAATGACCTTTCCAATTATGTCGTATGACTCTGCAATTGATTTTCTCCGATATACTAGTTTCTCTGTGTGTAGATCAGCAGTAGTTGCTCTGAGAACATAGGCTATACTATTATCGATTACGAATATGAACTGGCAGACAAGGAGGAGCCGTTACATTCAAAGTGAACCGACAACTCTACCATCGCACTATTTCGATTATTCATTACTTCCTGTGTATACTAAAGATCGATTCAGAAGACAGCAGAACATATATCCAAATAATCGACGATTAGGGAAAGAAATATTAAAAATGAGGCAAAATTAAATTTAACTGTAAGAGTCGACATATTATTCCCTGAATTAACCCTTCATTTTTTTATGTCGTACTTTGTTTGTACTTTGTTCATCGACTTGCAAATCTAGTTTTGGAACACTTCGAGATTGATGATGTTTATCTTGCATATCTCGACGTTTACTGTAAAATATCTCTGGTTTTTTATGGTAGAGGTCACCCGGATGGAGATATAAAATTGATCATCATGGGTGATTCAGTGAGTTTTCTTAATTTGTTCAGTAACACTTCGTTGGGGGACGAATTAACGGGACGAATTAATATTTCTGTTATTTATTTCACGAATGCTGCAAAGGTGATTCAAATCCAGCTAACAGTAACACGCGCCAGGTACCCTTCTATCGATTAAAAGAATGGATTGCATCTTGTTTTTCGCGTAAATCGTAAATGTGACATTGCGACCTTTTTGTACCTTTGTACAAAAGTTCAAAGTTCATTTAATGTCAACGGTTGTAAATTACTTTCAGAATATTGACTATCATCTTGGGAGAATTTCGTTTTATAGAATTTAGGTCATTTCTCTACCATGACCCGCAGTTTCGGTGTTACACTTTTAAAGCAATCGTCTCGACCAAAGGCTCAGACACAATTTTACAAAGCTACGTGATAGGATTAATATGGTCGAAATGACAGCTATTAGCCTGTACTGCTTACAATATCACAATCGTACCAACATTAACGTTTTATCTGTGTCATAAACTGGCCGCGATTCAGTCGTAAAAGGGCATTATAATTCAAGGATATAGACCGTGAAAGTGATTTCATCGGAAGACCAGATGCTCGGAATATAAGTGTCAAAATACTTTTATGCCTCATCATCAAATGCTTTCTTTTGGAACTCATATATATACATATACATATATATATATATATATATATATATATATATATATATATATATATATATATATATATATATATTCCAATGAAGGTGCGTCTACATTGGAAATAGACAGTGTTCGATGCAATTCCGAAGAGTGATTTAGAGTTCATATAAGAATTATGATGAACTCGTTCTGTTGTGACTGACTCAGAGTTTCATGCTGTTACACGATCATCAGACGACTGGCGTTTCTCTCGTCAGTGCATATGGTGACATGCAGGTGTTCTATTGTTATGCATGTTTATAGGTGAAGTTCCTGAGGTAGAATCGGTTTCGGCGTTGATTATGTGGTGTTTTTCAGTGAGGTACAAGCTGCAGCGTTTGGTTTCGTTGGTATAATTTGTTGTATCGGCGTTAGTGGACCAGTTGATGTTGAACTCCTTAACCCTTTGTTTTAAGTCCCAGATATGCTTGGAGAATCCATGCTCTTGTCGTGTTTCCTTTATTTGAATGAGGACTTATGGTTATTATAGCGGCGTTTGAATGAGTTTTCTGTCATCCAAATGTATGTTTTAACGTTTTCATGAACAGTTGTACATTATAGCTATCCCCATCAACGAAAAAGCACTGAAAGAAAGCGGGAACAAGGAAGAATTAGCATACATCAAAGAAAACACCAGCACGAACAAGAAAAGAAAAAATAGCGTCAATAACACTTTGCTCACATGTGGCAGGGCAGAATGAATGTATACACGATATTTAATAGCTTCGATGGACCTTAGCTTGTGATATTTATAGTCAAGTGCATTTGAACAAATTTTGATACACCATCCATTGAAGTATGGAATGGTTGGCAACTTGCAACTGTTGATCACACACGCTTACACAATACCATGCAGCCTAGTACATCATAATCAGTGATAAAATCTGCCATACCAAACTTGAGGTGTCCCTTATAATGTAATATTGTATTGCATAGAATTATGTAGACAATATTTGGTCTTTCTACGGTCTATGGTTGCACAATGGAAGACTGAGGTAACATTTAATATTATATAGGGCTCAGCCCTTGGTGTCGCGCCAGGGGTTAAGATTGGCAATGTTATTTGTATTGATTCATGATAAACTGTAATTGTTACTTCATAAACGTTTATATGACAACTATGCCCAGTTTCCCTCTGATGAAAGCAATTCACGTACTTAAACGACGTCAAACCCTGCAGCAGGGTAGGTATAGATTTTCTGTAGCGTTTAAAAATTTTGGACAAAAATTGGCAATTTTTACAATGATAACAGCCTATTGCGTTAAACAAGGGACGTATTATGCAATAATTATCATTGCAATGGTAACCGCAGTGCCCACCTTCCACTTGCAAGCTGAAAACTATAGCATTCCGTCTAAAAACTTGCAATTTTTGAATCTAATTATTGACACAGGGGGCGCTCTTCTATAATTCAATCCCAGCATTCTTTGCGTATGCCCCCGTTCATATGCACGACAGTTTTCTCCGTTTATCTATATCAACGATACCTTGTATCAGCGACAAGGTGTATAATAACATTTACTGGCTAATAAAAGAGGTATATTTTATAAAAGGCATGTTATATCATAATAATTTGTTTCGTATTTGTTTATTTACGAGTACTCAAAAAAAAAACATGGCGGCGCCCATGAAGGAAGGGTACACTTCCGATTACTCGCATAGTATATTATGAATAAGCGCATGCGTAGTCAGTAAGCCGCTGGCGCGACTAGTAATAGGCATTCTTCAGAGCCTCCACTGTTATTGATGCTGCCACACATGCATGATAATGGCATGTATCATAAACAAATGGAGAAACTTCCAAACACAAACCTATACATACCAAGAAGCCTGTATCATCACATATGTATATCTGTTTCAAACCCGGGACTGTATAGAAGCCATTACTGACTTAAAAAGACAAACAATGCCAGAAACATACAATATGACAATGGAAAGAAACAAAATCCTTTCAAAACAAAATCGCATCGATAAACCGCATAACAATCATTTAAAGTATATTAATGCGCTGTTTGTTGATGAAAATTGTTCTATCATTATGGAATTTCGTCTCACATGGAAATAAAGCCTTTGATTGTCATGTGCGCGTGAGGCGAAAATATTTAGTGTGAAAACTATGCTGGAGAATAATATATATATATATATATATATATATATATATATATATATATATATATATATATATATATATATATATATTATATATATGTGTGTATGTGTGTGTGTATATATGTGTGTGTGTATATATATGTGTGTATATATATGTGTGTGTATATATGTGTGTGTGTATATATATAGAGAGATATTATATATATATATATATGTGTGTGTGTGTGTGTGTGTATATATGTGTGTGTATATATATATATGTGTGTGTATATATGTGTGTGTGTATATAGAGAGATATTATATATATATATAATATATATACATATATATATATATATATATATATATATATATATATATATATAT
>LD342656.1:227064-246087 GCA_001465055.1 Ptychodera flava
TAAGGAATAGGGGCAGGCTGAACTTACTACTCTGATATTGTCTGCAGCTGGCAGGAGTGTTGGTAATTCAATTTTATTTTACCAAAAGGGATTATCCGAGTTATTATTGCTCAAAACTTACACGCTACCGCTCCGCAAGTGATATCAAAGCAATAACAAGGCCATCGCCACAATGCATTCCAGGTAGGATTCGCATCCTTCCGCAAGGTGTTCAATCGTGTCCCGCTAACTTGAAATGCTAAGGAGGCATTGAACTTCTTATTCAGCGTCTGTCAACTGCTGGTTGTATACATGTGAGTATCAGAGTCATAAACTTGTGCAAATTCGTACAAATTTGCAACGTGTCTGTTGTACATGTGTTTGTATTGGCATTTTGGACCTTGTGGCCCCAGGTGCAGATTTACGGGCTTTGAGCCTTCAGAGCAATGACCTACGAACGGTTTCTGTCGAATCAGAGTGTACTAGAGGTTGAGCTAAAACAAATTTTAAAGCAACGCTGTCTACTTCTGAGTCTCACAACTTATACAATGTAAACATTTGTGACCTTGTTGTGTTTAGCAGCTTTTGGATACAGGTGTATTTTCGATGTTATATGACAGACTTCATTCGCAAACCATTCACAACTGCATGTTTTTTACAATCATTAGGAGTGACTTGAACCAAGTAATAATAAAGCGATAAAGAAAAGAAGCAAATGAGCAATCTCTCTTTTCTCTTGATAAAAACGACCGCTTGGGAACCGATAAATGATGCCCACATGGCATACTTCTAAATTTTACTGTTATGTATATTCGCACTGAAGGGAAATCACGAAATAAAAACTACAGGTCTCTACTAAAGCAATCTAACCCACAACGGTAGGGTAGGAAATCCTCGCAGACTATAGAAATTTATTATTTGATAGACACACATAAATATACCACTATTATGAGCTCATTTGATTAAATTTGCTGTAATACCGGTCATGGTTCTGAGTGAGCGCGAAGACTATTTTCCTCGGCGTTTGCAAAATCTTATTTCAGAATTTTAGGTAGGTAATGTTGGATTCAGTGTTATTTCTATTATGAATATCATACTATGTTTGGCTTCGGTAATGTCATTTGTTTTGAGTTACACAATAAATGCTTGTCATGTTTTTTTGGGCGTCATGACAATCTATTAGAGATAGTGTCGCATTAATTCGTAAGATCATTACATTTTCCCTGTAAATGCAATTCGAAGGATTTGACATGTTTTTGCTCCCATGGGTAGGCGGCGCTTTTATGACATTAATTCTTACATTTGTCTCATTTGCGAGGAATTTTCGCTGCACGCAACTGACTAATTCCATTTTATCCTTGTGTAGCACCAGGGTGTATTTTTCAGACGCTGAGCCTTCAGGTAGATGCACTTTCTTGCAATTTTGATTTCTCGCCCTTCACAGGTATTACATACTTAGTGAAAGCATTTATCGATCCTTGCGGACATTTAAGTAGATGTTCCCAGATAATCTATGCGGATAAACAATCAGATTCCTATCACTGAAAAATGTATGTCATTTCAAGCAACTGCGGGTCTAAAGTATTACGTCTGCGACAATCAATGTACTGTCCATGGTTCGTTTTCTTTTAATTATAACGATTGGATGTGTGTATGTTGGATTAGTGGTATACATGGATTGTATACACCTGAAGCAGTAGAAATCACCTTTCCATGAGAATTGGCGACCTGTGCGCAGGATATAGGCATGAGCAAAGCATTAGATGTTACCCAGCCTTTCGCGAATGTCGATTACCATTTGTTCAAAGCGTTATCGTTAGGGCAAATAGTACTCGTTTGGTAAAAAATGTAATTATTTTTTTTTCTGACTGTCACTTCTACTCTCGGTATCTTGTAGTCTACGAACAGTAAACACCCATAATCTTATCATGTCGAATGTGTCTCAAAAATTGTAAATGTTATAGGACAACATGTATCGACATGTCCACAAAGTTACATCCTGTGTACATCATGTCATCGACAGTTCACTGTAAATACAGCGCCAGCAAGACAAAATTGATGCTTTGCTTGTCACATTTTACCGATAACAGCTCATAAAGAGCAGTGTCAACAGGGGTGCATCAATGAATATCTTTTACTATCATCGTATTAGACAGTAAACTCCGTTTTTTGCAGCCAGAGGATTTCTTTGACCAGATCATTATTTTGTGAATCCAACAATCATAAAATTTCTCATCCGTCATTTAAGGAGCGCTCGTTTACCGATGTTTGATATGAGAATCTAGTCACGAGTAGACATCAGTAAAATGTAAACCCTTGTAATGGCACGTTTTAAAGGCTGTATTGCCTTATTTGGAATTTGATTATTATAATCATTTTAGTTTATATTCAATAGTCAATTTGGAATATAACTTCGAACTTTACTGTTGAATAATTCATGACGTGATGATGATGGCAGCATCGGCGGTGATGATGATGATAATGGTGATGATGATGATAATGATGACGATGAGGTGATGATGATGATAATGGTGATGATGATGATAATGATGACGATGATGATGATGATGATTATGATGATGGTGGTGGTGGTGGTGGTGGTGGTGATGGTGTTGGTGTTGGTGTTGGTGTTGGTGGTGATTGTAATAGTGATGGTTGGTTGTTGGTGTTTATAAAGGTGATAATAGCAGTACTGCCGAAGAAGTTATTAATTGTAGCAATAGGATCTTCATATCCTCGATGCCTCTCTGTTCCTATATGATCCTCTGCTGCTTGTCTTCCTGATCTCTTTTCACGGTAAAGTACCGATGACGCTGCTTTCTGGTGCACGTCTTCATGTAGACCGTCGTTTTACATTAATCATAAAGCAATCATCTCCAAAATAAAAATCCATGTTTTTTGTTCACAAAATTTCTTAAAAGTGTCTTAAGGTGTCTTACTTGAACTTCGTCTATTTCTTGTGACCGGGTGATAGGTTTTTTGCCTCTCACTAACAAAACCCAAGCAATTAACTTTCTGTCATCAGATAATATTATTTTGCAATTCGACTGGTTTAAACAACACTCCGGGTAAGAATGATTAATTCAAACTAAACAATTGTCAAAATCTAACGTGTTGGTGTCGTGACGTTGGTGAAAAATCGAGCGAGCTTTTAATCTTTTCGGGGGAATAACATTGAGGAAATCATTTTATTATCTTATAAACTATTCCCAATAGTACAAACATTGAGCAATTAAAGACACTGCTGTGTTCATGAGAGGAAGGGAAATAAATTAAAAGCACGAATTTCGGAGACAAAGACAAAGCTTCAGTGCCAGTGAAGTGATCAACCATGCTCGGGTACTGAATCTGGAGCATTCACATCAACCGAGAAAAGGATCATGAATGCTGACCTTATCACAAATCGACAAAGGAAAATCCATGCGTATAATGGCACTCTAAATGAGTATGTATATTATGACGAATCACATGAAGATAGCGACTATATGAACGTGTCTGTTTGGTGCTGGGAGAAAAAAAATAAAAAAAAGGTGAGTGATGGTGCAATTTCCAATCGTTGTATCATTTCTCATCTGTATTGACAAGGTAAAACGTTTTAGGTGACTGTGAATCCGTCGTGTTATTTACTTGTCAACCAGCGTGGGACATAAATGTCAATTCCGTGTCAGAAAACAGTCTTTTGTCGATCAGTCATTGAGAGTCTGGAAACTCTCAGAAATTGTCGCCGAAAAAGTAGATGTCAACAATGGTCTTCTAATCATTCCGTTCAGATGTTAAGCTGATTTAACTTCCCCTGCATTGTGTGATTGTCAATTGTATAACCTTCAAAGCTGACAAGCGGAAAGTGTTATGTTAACATATCGAATTGAATTCGGGCACTGTGCTTTCAAAATGATTATAGCAGACCTTGAACACATATAACATATGTTTACATTGTCTCATGGCTACTGCAAATCATACTGCAGGGCACATTTTTGTAAAACGATATCAAAACCATTGCTTTTATCAGAATGTTTGCATCTTGTACATTTGTGTCATTCAGGCCTCGCTAAATATCTCAAAAAGCTACAGAGCAATACCTGATTACATGTCTGTCTAACCCTGGGGCCCAGCGTGTCTTGTGCATACTATTGCTCAAGTTATCTATAATCACCTAATACTTACAACAAAACGAATTACCTTTGCGATTAGAGTGAGAACAGGGAAACCATCATTTGTTATCTATTTGCTGCAAATCAAAAAAATTACCTCTCAGAATATGAAACTGCTATTGAGAGGTGTAAACTACATGAAGAGACACGTTGTTGAAAAAGGATAAATATACTCGCAACAAATTTACACTGATGATTGGGAACTGTACTGTTTACATCTTTTTGACAGGCATTGTAACAATTTTACTCGTGATAACAACAAAACCTTAAATATCAAAAATCTGCCTAAAACTGATTACAATGCCAAAGTAATATTACAGTAATTCCTGTCAATTTGCTGAATTGAAATATATGGCTAGTGAGTTTAACCGACAAAATGGTGTTTTCTTACCTTTTGGTTGATATTCACAAATGATCATTTACTTGGTCTGGTTACCAGAATATTGTGGTGTCTCCCTCGGCGTATTTTTATTCGTGAATTCTCTTTTGTAAGGAAGGAGAAGGAAGGGCATACGAATTGTATTTTTTAAAGTGAATAGTACACGATGTGTCTTATTAGCTAGACAATTAAGTGATCAGTTGTGCCAAGATAGAAATGGCTCGAAGTCAAATCGTACATGCATAGGAAGAAAACAACAGAGTACAAGTGGGAGGTAATTTATCGTCGATAAAGGCATTGACAACTTTAACACCCGGTGAGTATTACATCGATTTATGACTTCAAAATTTGAATTGCCCACTCTGAAACACCAATCAGTCATTTAATTTTGCTACGTTGACATTAACGACAGATGACTGATAACGATACGAATGTTCTACGTGCGAGAAATGTCGCATTGTTGTGGCTATCCAGAATGATAATGAAGACAAAATATCTGGCGCGTTCTAATTTCTTATGAAGTCTATCAGTTCAGTGAATTCGTACTTGTTCAAAGGTACACCTCATCTTTCCTTCCATACAAATCGTTTTATCATGTGCAAAAGCTATAGATCATTTCATATGCCATGACCCTGCATTATACACTATGGTGATCTATGATATTCCAGCAATCTGCATGAGATCAGTATTATCAGAGGCAACGTAATTGTGATATAGTGCGATCCCTAACTATGACGGTCTAGACGAAAAACACCGTATTTTCTACCCATGGTTGATAACTCTGCTGGTGGACAGCATTGTCCGCAATGCTGTCTCTCGCCCAGTTTAAGTGATGTATTCATTGAGTTTGTAAACGATGTGTGATAGAGCGTAAATGCTTCACTAACTCTACAGCATTGGGAGGGGTCAGAAAAATTGAAACAACTATAAGCTCGGTTATTGAACCACTCTGTTTGAGAGTTGGGATTTGGCCGAGCGGTTTTGTCTGAGGCTTCTCTGCTAGATAGCTGGGTGCCGTACGTTGCGAGTTGGAATCCGACAATTTTCGAGACTATTCTACCCCGCCATGCCATACTTACTACTCATGTGACAAAATCCCAAAACCAAACATAATAGGCTGCATCATGTAACCATTACACGTACCTCCTATCAAAAATACAAGACATGACATTATACTCGTTTACGATGTTTCATAACCCCCTCAAAACTCGCTACACACCGTTCCAAATGATACTTACTGGCAGTTAGCACGTTCTATCTGTTTTATTCAAGCACTCGTTTACTTTCGGATTTTGGTTTCCATTTTACTGGATTCAATGATCGTTTGAACGTGAAACATTTCTAAAGAGTGAACTTCGTCTCTTGAGCAGTTTTTTAAAATGTCATCTTCGCCCACTCTCTGGTCAGTCGGAAGCGATAAATAAAGTGCTAATAATGTTACGTGCAGAGAAAACGAACAAAAGGGTGAACTCAGCAGTTAACGTTTAAACAAAATTTATTACGAAAATAAAACTAATTGCTAAGTCAGGGATAGAGTACAAGCTTTAAAAGTGTACAGACTACTTATCTCAGCTGGGACGGCAAAGCTCCAGTCTCAGAGTTGTAACAGTCAGTCGGATGAATGAACAATCCTTTGGCTTGCAGGCTTGAAGCTGCACAAAGTCCACAGTATAAATCCAGCGTTGACAGTGAAGGTCTTGAAAAGTCTTGAGAATTACTACTGCTGGAGTTTAGTAACACACAAGAGACACGATCCCAAAAGTCTGGAAGCTGTGCACGTCCCTTTTATAAAGGCATATAAGAACAATCTAGAACTTTTATTGACATGCTAATTACTGTTCTAAAATTATCTCCCTTACACAACTAATCAACTTTCCAGAACATTCCAAACATGACTAATTGAATTCAAGGTTGTGAGGTCATCAAGGGCAGTGACCTTGAGAATGTTCTAGACTACTTGAACTCAGGTCATGATGAGTGTGGGGAAAATGACCTACATAACAATAATAACAATTGTATTTGTTTTCTAATATTTTGGTGAGGGTTTCCGTGTATGTTAATTGTGTACATTATTTAATATAAGCCTTAATGTGAGTCGGTTTTCTAGAGTATTCCCTTAATCGGCTGTTTCAATCATACGATAGTCATATCATATCCAGATTAGGTGAATGCTGGTCAATAACCTGAATCGTTCGTCTTATGTGGAGTAATATCAGTTAAAAATTGTTTTACTTGTCACAGATGTAGGCGTTATAACTGTGAAACACTAATGTTAATGAAGAGAGACAAAAATACGTTTTGCATCCTGTTGACATGTACTACGTAAAGTGTGGTGTACTGGAAATGTTATGAACACAGTTTACTGAGCGCGACATACTTGATATCGGCTGCAAAAATGTATTTAATAGGTTTTGGGTGTGTTTAGGGGTATTTTTGTAATTAGCCCATAATTTTAATGAAACAGATGAACTTGTGTAGACGTTTTTTAGGTATATTGGTTATACTTACATTCACCAACGGTGACAGTTTCATGGACACGCCATTTCATATCAAAGAAGGCGGTATGTCAAAAGCATGTACATCAAATATGATAAGACTTACGAGGTAGGTAGTGTTCTTTGGTCATGCATAGGTTTTAATTAATTAGTTAAGCTGAGGGTATAATTGGCTTGACATACTGATGACGATTTATTTGTGTATCTTACGAAATATCGTAACTAAGCAATAAACAAAAAAACTGGCGTCACTGAAATTGCTCAGAAAAGTAATTACTTTTTTTGATTATTAGGTTTAGTTATGACGTTTAACATGTGTGTGAACACATTTACATAGTGAACGAAATATTGTATTGAGTAATGTATGACTGCGCTGAATTGATCGACCTTAACAGCTACATCTATCGTTTAGGTTCAGTTACACTGACCATTTGTTGAGCACCTCATAATGATTAAGCACATGGTACTTTAAAGAATATATTTTAAGTAGCTGTATGGGTATGAAATCGCTTTACACCATCTTTGAAAGGAAAGTATTCACCACTTCAAGACACAATTTGTAGTACAATGAGCCTGTCTTTATTATTTGTCGCACACACTGTGCCTCAATTAATAAACTTGTGAATGACTAAAGAAAATTATTAATTTCATGATTGTACGAAATGTACATTTGAGAAAAGAATAATATTAGCAACGATAGACCAAGGAGGTTTAAATTTATTGAGCTTTTATGAATTGTTACCTGCTTCTAAGTTTACATAGTTTCGTAATTTTTTGATCAAAATATTAGGTGCATTAGCGATTTTCGAATTTCCTTATTTGCTCCAACCAGATGTTAAAAATGACATTTATATATCAAGTATTGACCCAGACAATAGACATTTTCAGATTTTAAATAACTGGCCACTTTCCTTTAGAGACTGTCTTGAAGTTTGGTTTTTCATCGGGTCGAACGATATCATACAGGTTATACATCTGATGTGGAACTCTTTGTAAAAAATGTCATATCTGTTGAAATTAATATTTTAAACATCTTTACTTTTGACTCTACTGGTAACTCCATTGACATTTTCAGAGTTACGACATAATTGTGTGTTAGAATGTTAATTAATTGTTTTTAGATTAACTCAAACACGATTGGAATGCGGAACAGACATTGTAAGATTGAAATTTTCAATTACAGGAAAAGGATATTTGGCTGCTTGCCACAAGGGTTGCGAATGAAATAAGCTTGACAGCTTTCACTGGGAATTAACCATTCGTAGATAGCAAAATTGTGTAAGGCTTTTACCTGGAAAAAATGACTCTCCCTTGTGCAAATGTTACCAAGTCCACGATAGTTACAAAATGTCCCAGAATGCTGTGTAATTTTCAAGACGGATTATATACCCATTTCTTCTTATGTCATAATGCCTAGTGGGCTAAGCTTTTCCGATGTTCAATGATGTTGTTGCCATATGATATCGTTGACTTACTAAGTACAAAAGAGTTTACAATTTTCTAGTATAGTTAGTTAATGTAATTATGCATGGTCCCCGCATTTTTAGGTTATTGTCATTTGTATTATCAAGACAACACCAATGTGATAGCCATGTGTTGTATTGCATTCCATATGATGAGGTTATTTATTTTGTATGCAGCATAGCGTAAGATGTAGTCATTTAGTCTGAAGGCACCAGTCGCCATAAAACATTACTGAGAGGGCGGCAACACGGGTCGGCATAGATTGTTCATGTCTACAATGTCATGCCATAAGCCGGATCGTACGGTAGTGTGTAAGCATATGAAAGAAGATGGAAGTTGCACAAATTTCCTTGGAAAAACCATATAACTGTATAATAGAGCACAATAGTGCTCTATTGTGTGTGCATTGCCCGATGCCAGCGTCTCAAAAGGCAGACCAGTTTAAGAAATTACAAAGTTCGTTGTACTAAGCAAAATTAAATGGAATTGGGAAGTACACAATATCGTACTATAGATTCGCCGTGATTAAATCAACGATTTTGCCTTGTAAGTGAATAAACCTTCTGCAGGCTTAATATTACTGTGAAAGCATTGGGTACTTAAAACATATCATTATCGCAATGGGCCATCGACCATTCAGTGAAGATAACGATCGAGTTGATTCACATACTAAAATTTCAAGAGATGTAAATTACTGGGATATTTGCTGTGACCAATGATCGTTTTACCATGTTTCGTCCATGAGTGTATACCCGGCGAATTGATTTAAAGCCAGTGTTTCCTCTGAGTTTCACTATTCTAGAAAGACGATGCCAAAGGAAAGAGAAACCTCGATTTACAAGCTAACCAGAACTTTCATAAACCAAATGCGCGTTACAATAGCTGCGTTAAAAGTGAGTTATGTTAGTAACTCACTTCGTGAGATTTAGATATCCATCGTAGAAAATGTAGAGTGGAAGATATACCGCCTTTATCAGTGCCTTAATTGATTCATAGTGACATCACATCAACCATTCAATGATACGTTGTCTTTAATTCTGTAGGTAACTGATGTTCTATCCCCGATAAGGCACAAGAACTTGCCTAGTTCTCGTCTTAATATCGCTACAAGTCATTCAACATTTCCCGCCCGTCTGTTCATGTAAATTACGACTACATTTGAAGAGCCGAACCAGAGCGTTGTTGCGAAAAATTGAGGTCTGTGAACTGAAATCACTCAGTGCAATGAACACGAAAAGTGTAAAGATGCCAATCGTCATATAAGTGATAAGTTATGTGAAAGTATCATTCCCTGAGGTAAGTTAACAGAAGTGGGAAATACACCTCATGTTTGCTCAATAAATCTAACCCTTGGAATTTCTGTGAGATTTCTTAAAATGTTTATTGTGCAATCTACATTTACCAGTCATAGGCAAATTTGTGAAGTTTTAGACGATGGGATATTTAAAACGGGATTTTTCATTTTTTATTATTGAAGAGCTCTAACTAAATATTTAATGAAATTACTTTAGTAACCTAAATATATACATGATAAAAGCTTTAGTCTTTGTAGTGGGATGTTCTATTGCTGCGATGTGGCTATGATAACGCCGTAATACCATTGCCCCTAGTCAAACATTGCTTGTATATCATATTACCTGCATTTGTGACCATTTGGTTAGTATTGCTCTTAGAGAAAGTAGATTTGCTGTTAGTATTGCCATTGCGCTGCAGTTCTGGGATATATCGACTTCAAAAACACTGTTACAAGAACTACAATTTAATTACTCAAAGTCTTGCCTAAGCTGTCGTGAATCGTTTAGAAAATCTGAAATATCACGTTGAATTTGCGTTTGACCAAGCTGTTTTTGACGTCATGACTAAGTGTCGCAGATACCTTGAAGGTAGCATGCTCATCGGGACAGATATAAGGACGCCTAAACTTCAATAATTCCTTTCTGATCTACCACTTGTGGGGCTCATTTTAAAGCTCTTTGGCGGCCATTTTGAATTTCAAATACAGATAGATAATTTGTTTCTTGAGTGCCAAAATTTGCATAGAGTTTTATTTTTGATTTGGTAAGAGTATGGTTGAAAGTTTCATTTAGGAAAGTTTGAGCAAAAGTTTAAGTATTTAATTTCCAAGGCGCATTCTATAAGCGTTTGTTCACATTCCTAACGCATGATATGATCTGTAGTGTTTATATATAATAAGAACTTAGGAAAGAAAAGACAAATACTGAGTTGTTCATAGCGACGTTAATTAATTCTGTCACACCCAATCAGAATTCATTTTATCTTCTGTTATTTATTTGGCCCATTTTTGCACTTTTCTGTAGGCTCGAGTAATTGTAAATTCAGGGGAAATGAACAAATGCAGCAAACACTAGTCTTTACGAAACGGATGCAAGGCTCACGATGTTTACACTTCTCCCATTTGAAACATACTTGTCAGTTCCTTGCCGGTTGTACTTTATCAAGTGTATCGAACGTAAGAGGGCGGATTTTCTGTAAAAAAACAACGCATATAACGTAGACATAAGGGGCAGATTCTGATAACTATGTAGTACACTGATGAAATGAAATAGTTTAATCTTCTCATATAAAATCATGTTATTTGTTGCTGAGTACTGTTAACACCACACATTATGAACGAAAAAATGTATTTCAAGTTAAAAGATTCTTCCGTTTGCAGTACCTGGTGTGATGGGACAATCAATATCAAATTTCAAATTAAGACAAATCATAATCAGCGATGTAAAATTTTGTAGCCCTAATTACGTTACGTCAGTTTGACTTGAGGGTGGTCGGAAAATGTAGGCTTTTAAAAAAGATTTCAATTCGAGAAATGATGTCGCATAAGTAAGGAATATTTCATCCGCGAATGATTGGGTAATCCTTGTAGCTAATGCCTTTTCCAAAGATTCAAATGCGATGAATGTTTAATTTCATGAAGGCTGTTAAAGGTAACTTTCGTGATGGCAAAATGCTCCAGACGCATTTCCTTGGATGGGACTCCCGAAATGTATAATTATTCAGATTTCAATTTCAATTTCAGATTAGCTGGCCAGGAATTGATTTGAAAGAATATTTTCTGTCGTTAAACTGTAACTTGAACAAGTTCACTTCTCTAGAGATGGGATACATGTTTAGAGTCGCCCTTTGTTTAATTATCTTTGGTTTTACAGCGAGAAAATAACAAACTAGAAGGATAATCTGAAATAATAGTAATAGTTCTTATTGTACATTTATTCAATCACGATATCAATCTTAAAATACAAAAAAGACTCTATTTCATTCTTTCAAGAGCATCTCAAATAAAAAGATTGCTTGTGTGCGTTGCTTCCTTTTGAGGTTAATTTACTAATGTCAGTAAATGCACACAGTCAGACATATTCTTTTATTTTTAAATTATATCATGGCAAGTTGCTTAATCCAGTCACTGCTAAGAATTTCTTCAGTTTCAGGATCTTCAGTTGATAGGTTGTAACAATGCGGACACGGTATACAGTTTTATTACAAAATTTCATTATTGTGTGATTTCGAAATCTCTCCTTTGCCGCGTTCGTTTCGTTAGCTCACAGATAAATTGATCATTCCTAAGAAGGAAACGGATGGTTTATTTCTAGGTCTCACTGCTCTTAGCTTCATTTGAAAATGAAAAGAAAGCGTTCTATAACATAATCCATGCAGTGTCAGAGAATCAAATACTTTTTCTCTCAAGGACGACAGTTGGATTTTGATGTAAAAGTACGCTTTTCGCATAGTCCTTAGTGCGAAATGATGACAAAGAAGATCAATTTTCCTATTCAACCGATGAAAATGTTAAGTATTCATGTAAGTAGCAGAACACGGACTACTGAGTAATTACATCGTCTCTGAAATGCAACAGCGAGAAAGTCATACAATTGACCTCTTGTACTCCTTATCGTACTTGGCTAACGTAAAACATTCGACAATTTTGAATAGAAAAATGCAGTTTCAATGACATGAAATGAAATGAACACTACTGGAACTTTGAAGTCATAAACCTTCCTTAAACAGTAGCCTCTCAGTTTGTTACATTTAATATCTCTCTCTCTCTCTCTCTCTCTCTCTCTCTCTCTCTCTCTCTCTCTCTCTCTCACGGGATGACGGAAATCATTATATCACCTACCTATAGACTTATCTATATATCATCTCCCTTTATAAAATAACTTAGAGCAAGACGTCAGGTCATTAACTATAACAGCGTTTGTAAAAGATAGAGAAAAATTCGCTTCATATTGAGGTACAGTTGAGAGGGTAAATTAGTTTTGGCCGAGGGAAATAAGAATACGAATTCGTAATTAGTTTTTCTCGGATAATTGTTAAAACTCTGCCATTAATAGTCGTAATATCCTTGCCTTGTGGTACTTCAATTCCCAGAAGTGCTTTAAATTTATCTTGGTATGCAATTAAGATTATATATAGAATCACTTTTATGACCTCAGCACAATGAACTCAGATAAACCAGGATATAGAGGACCATATACTCCAATATTCTATTATCAAGTGACCCTTGAGACGCTTAACACTTTGTGCACAAGGCTGTCATCAACAATTCGAACGACGATTTAGCTAAATATGGCATTATATGGAATAGCTATCTTTTATAAATGAAGAAGTTGTCTCTCCGTTCATTTTTGCTTATATACAGTTGTCAAAATTTGCAAAGGCTAGCGATGAGGATCCAACATTTTGCAAATGGACTGCCTCAGTTTGCTCAAAACAAGATGATTGCAAGTATAAATGTCTTTCTTCAGATGATTTAAATTTCTTAGTAGAAAAAGTTTTCAGTCAATTGAAAAAGCAAAAGTCCCAGTCCCTACGTGTGAACACATATACACAGTCTGGAAGTTTCTCAAATGTCACGGTGACAGTCCTCCCAGCCCGCGATACCCCTTTTTGAGTCAGTACATCCGGCAGACCTGGCAATTCAAAGAGCAAGTATATCTCAGCGGTTCTGAGTAAAAAAATCCGAACATTAATGCAGAATTGAATCTTCTGCTATTTTCTTTCGACAAATATTCTTACAGTGTAAGAGACAATGATTCTCCGACACATCAAATTGTTTTGCAGTACACCTTAGTTGTAACGTGTGACTTTTGTATACGCATCGTGTATATTTCAAGCAAAAATGACAACAACACGGTTCTCTGAGAAATTTGACTTGAAATGGTACGGTTAGAGCTGAATATTTTAAATGTTCTATCAGAGAAAACCGTACACGGGGTAACAGGTACATCCTCGTATGAATAACGTATCTTTTACAGTTCTTATCCTTCTGTAAATTTCACTTATTTACAAATAAAAAGATAGGCTTGAGTATAGATAAATCGCTGACTAGTTAGGAGAGTCTCGTTGTCTCTTACTCTGTAAGAATATATACAATACCTTTTTCCTTCCCTTTGGTTTGGCGATCATCATGTTTATGAAAGTTTCAATAGTGGGGTCAGCCTGTTTTTGATGTCCGCAAAGACATAATCAAGCCAAACCCCAGACTGAAGAAACTGATTAGTCCCTTATGCAACTGAGCAGTCCTTGTACGACAGATGCAGCAGTCAACTGTTGAAAGTTTCAAACAGTTCCTCATCTTTGATGAGACACACACGAAGGACCAACTAAGGAATTGTATACACGAGAAAACAGTCATTTTTGCGAGTAGCAAATAAACGCTGAAGACAGTCGTTTACAAGCAAGTTGTCTTCAGGTTTTAGACATATATGGTGATGTTTTGGACCTTTTGTTAAGTAAATATGATTGTACTTGACTGTATATGCGAAAGGTTTTCTCTGTGTATTTACAAAAATATGTTTTTTCTTTAATGACGTATGTCATCTAAATTTACCTTGTCTATATTTCAGAAAGCGCGCGAAACTCCACAAAAATACTATATGTTGCAAGTTTCTGATACACAATGGTATTTCTGTGCGAAAAATTTATATGTCAAATATTCATGTATCTTGGTGTAAAGGTTAGCATTCGCAACCTCAGTATGTTACACTGTTATTTACTCTTTGTCGAGAGCGCCCCCAACTGTGTCTTCAGAAAATTCTTTGTTATTGCCCAGCTTTCACTTGCTTTCACTTGTCGCTTAATACTTTAATATGTCTCAAAAGCATATCATTGTAAGGTTTTAGATCACATTTTATTGTTTCAACGATTACATGTACTTTCAAATAAAATCGCTTGTTCCTCCGAGTGGCCTTTCTCACGTTCGTTGAAAGTACGGTGAATTTTTATATTCGTAAATTTGTGGCAATTTCCTCCATTTTAGGTCAATTTTTTTTTTCTTTCAAAACCTGATTGTTGATAACTTTGAAACTTGGTATGCATGTTCCTCAGAGTGATCTCAGTCACGTTTGTTTAAATTGTGGTGAAATTTTCAATTTTGTTGGGGCAATTTTTCCCATTTTTGATCAAAAACAATCTTCTCCTCTGAAACAGCTGCTCCGATTGCATTGAAACTTGTTATGCATGTTCCTCAGGGTAACCGCAGTCAGGTTTGGTTTATTTTGGGGCAATTTCCTTCATTTTCGGCCAAAAATACTTTTTCTTTGCAACTGCTCGTCTGATAACTCTGAAACTTGGTATGCAGGATCCTCAGAGTGACTTCAGTCACGTTTGTTTGATGAGGTGAAATTTTAATATTGTGATTTTGAACAATTTTCCCATTTTTTATCAAAAAATCACTTTCTCTGAAATGTTCACCCGGTTGCTTTGAAACTCTGTATGCATATCCCCCAGAGTTACCTCGGTCAAGTTTGTTAAAATTACGATGGAATTTTCATATTTGTAATTGAGCCAATTTTTGCCATCTTTGCTCCAAATCTCCTTCTCTGTAACCGCTTGTTTGATTGCTTATAAAGTTAGTATGCATGTTCCTCAAGGTAACCTTAGTGAGGTTTATTTTAAACTTTGGTGACATTTTCATATTTGTAATTGTGGGGCAATTTCCTTCATTTTTCGCCAAAAAGTCTTCTTCTAATAATCCCCAATACAGAATGGTACACATCAAACTACTTGGCGCAGTGATTCGAAATAAAGATGAATCAAAGTGATGCAGAACAAGAGGGCAATTGGATAAATGTTGGACATTGACATTAAATCTGATGATCGGTCATTGATATATAGATGGTTTATAATGGGGACAATGTGAAAACAATATTGGAGATAGCGTTGACAAAACTATTTTGATGACAGTTGGTCCGCATTTCCATAAGTGAGGGGCCGAGAATAAACTATAACCTAGACTTGGTTCAAGTCTGTGGATCTTTGAGTGGGTCGAAAGCGATGATTTGTGTTCCGTTTTCATATAAAACGTGTGAATAGAGTGATCGGGATGAGCGGGGTGAACGCGATACATGGGAGTTTCACCCGGAATCACGTTCTATCGAATCACGGTCATGGTCAACCAAACTACCAGTTCTTGAGATATCGAAACCAGAGAAGAAGAGACTGTCAAATTAACAGGCCGAATGACATCTTCGTGCTATCAGCCTCATGTTTGAACGAAGCAGCTAAAAACCACCAGACGAAGATTTCCTTTGACGCCTGTCTGTATCTGTTAAGGCCGACAGGTCGATGTCACTTGAAGCAGAAATCCAAAAAAGTGGTTTAAAGTAAATTGTGATGTTTGTGTGGAAGGTCTTCACTGTGTATCCTGAGAATGCGTAAAAGTTTGATTATTTATTTTTAAGTTTTACTTAGAGGCAGATAAAACTTTTCAATATCATCTGGTCACGGTCCCTCGAGGGACCGTGATCTGGTATACAAATGCAAACAGCTCGAATGTGGTTACTTTTGAAAACCACTCTGAGATTGCTGACGCCTCCAATAAGCATAGGTATCAGTCACTGTACCCATGATTCCAATGAACCTGTTAATCTGGATTCATTACGTAATTTGTAAATAATACGATTGGAACTAATTTGGGATAATTAGATAGTGAAGTAAGGTCGTTACGTTTAACCTGAAATTTAAGCTAACTTGCTTTTCTTTTTATGTCACACATTTGTTTTTATGAGTAATTTGTAATATTACAACATTAAGCTATATGACATCTAACACTTTTGAGAAATTTGAGAAATGTGTTAATCCAATTATCCCAAATTAGTTCTGATCGTGTTGAATACGGTATTATGTGATGTTCCCTCTTTCAGTTTTCCTTTACTGAAGAATGCTTTTGTTTGTAAATCTTTACAACAAGCCAAATGCACACTTCAGGTATTGATAATGTTAACTTTAAGCTCTTAAGAATGGCTGCACCTGTAATTTCAGCTACTCTTACTCATCTGTACAATAAGAGCTTGGATCATGCTTTTTTTCCTAGAGTCTTTAAATGTGCTAGAGTTGTTGCCATTTACAAAGGGTCTGGTAACATCAGTGATATGTCAAACTATCGTCCTATTTCAGTCTTACCAGCTCTTTCGAAAATCATTGCAAGACATGTGCTTTATTTGAATATTTATCTATGTTTAATCTTCTTTCGATACTCAGTCTAGTTTTAGAAAGAACTACTCATGCCAAACAGCTCAAATCCATTTAACAGATGAAATATTGTGTAATATTGACAGTGGTTATTTGAATATAGTGTACTCCAGCTTGATCTATCAAAGGCATTTGATCTTATAGATCATGACATTTTGCTAGCTAAAATAAACGTTTATGGGCTCTCTGATGGAGTAATTAACTGGTTTAGATGTTATCTCTCAAATCGTCAACAGATTGTGGATTACAAAGGTCTATTTTAAGACCTTTACTTTTCATTATATTTTTTAATGATATGTCATTGTCTGTTGATTCCTCCACATGTATGCTGATGATCAAATACTACTTACGAAGGGAAAGTATATAAGTGAAGTCAATGATGCTGTTAATTGTGATATTTTATCAATTTCGAATTGGATAACCAATAATCATATGCGTATAAACACAAGGATAACAAAGTGCATTTTGATAACTTCACCTTTTAAGTTGGGTCATTTGATAATGCCAATGTTTCACTGACTGTAGAGATAGCTGATACCAAGGTTCCCAAAGTTATTTCAGGGGAGATTTTAGGCATATCTGTAGATGAAACCTTATCCTGGGATGTTCATATTGATAATTTATGCAAGAAATTTAGTATGCGCATTGGATTTTTACGTAAACTTTGTACTTATATTCCATCTGATCAGCGTATATAATACTGTATTATGATTATTCCAGAGTATTCTTGATTATTGCTGTGTAGTTTGATCAGCGTATAGTACTGTATTATGGTCTATTCCAGAGTATTCTTGATTATTGCTGTGTAGTTTGATCAGCGTATAGTACTGTATTATGGTCTATCCCAGAGTGTTCCTGATTATTGCTGTGTAGTTTGATCAGCGTATAGTACTGTATTATGGTCTATTCTAGAGTATTCTTGATTATTACTGTGTAGTTTGGGGGAACACCACAGTTAAGAATATTGATAAAGTGTTTATACTTCAGAAAAGAGCTCTACGTACGCCTTTTGAATTTCCGTTTGATTTCCCTTCAGTGGATTTATTTTCATTACATAATGTCATGTCTGTCAGACAAAGAATATTTTACTTCACCGCAATTGAAACATTTAAGAGGCACTGTCTGTAAAAACCTGCAAAAGGTGGCCAAGGTCAAATTTTCAATTAAGACGAAACATATCACATATGATAGGGCATAATTTAACTAAGAAGGAATGAATTTTAATTTTTGTTTAAACGGACCCATTTTGATGTTACAGGCCATGTCACGTGATATGGTGAGGACCTAATATTTCCTTACGATTTCCCCTTTAAAAAGTTGAAAATTCTGTAAAAATGCAACATATTCACTATTTTGTAGATTATTATCTAACAAAAAGTGACGGTATCAGTATATATATTTGTCAAGAGTAAGGTCCCCTCAGTACGTCCGTAACCTTATATATGACCTTTGACCCTTCTCTGCCGTAGAGGGCGCTCTAATGCCGGAGAAGTGAAATCTGAGCAAATTTCAGCATTAAAAACTTCCAATTTTATAAATTAAAAATGGTAACCCTTGTGCGAGATCCCATAGTGACATGTACATCATGTTACGTAACATGACTAATGTTTTGTGAATCACTTTTAAAACTTGCGGGCAAACAGTTATTTTTTATGTTATGCTGTCATGAAAAGTGATGAAATATTGCTACTTTCTTATTTTGATTTTTGCTAAAGCCTGTCTTAATCATTTATCAACAAGTTCGTTTTTTATACCATTGACAAAAAATAAACCCAAAAAACATGATTTCAAATTTACAAACAACAAAAATAACAACAACAACACAAGTAGCAACTTCGTGACACGTTTTTTTTGTACCATACGAATACATATACTCCGGGTGTAAGAATGACGAATTCATAAATTAATTTCTTTGTTATTATCTTCATCATCGGTTTATTGCTAACAGTTTACTTTCGAAAAATGGAATATGACATTTAACACACACCAAAAAAAATAGTTTGAAAAATTTCAAAGTCCAAACTAAACAAAATACGATGACACATTTCCTTGTAAGCTTGAAGTA
>LD342656.1:265500-308142 GCA_001465055.1 Ptychodera flava
CCCCCCCCCCCCGAAAAAAAGATAAGTTCCTTCTGTAAAGTTTTCCTGACTTTGTTATGTCTGATATCATAAATTATTCTAAAATAAAGTCAAAAGGTGCCAAGTCCGTTTCTTGTAAATATAATGATATAATTCCAACGATAAAATCATTATCCACATAATATTCCACCCACTGTACTGTTTTTACGTCGTTTCTGATGCAGCCTTTGAATACGGGTCGTGAGATATTTGTCCTGATAACATCACAGACACTTCGTAAGTTCTCGATACCTTACAGTTACAATGCACATGCATAAGCGAACAAGCTAAGCAAACAATCTGATCATTTAAACATAAACGCAGGGGGGTGTAGTTAATTAATATATGTAAAAAAAAAACAAACATTACAGTATTACCGAAATAGTGTTTATAACTTACCGAAACATTTACACCTATGATGAAAAGAGCACCAATGAAAAGAAGTGCACACCAGATTTTCCAGTATGACGCATATGGCTTTCTTCCTTTTTCATCCAACATGATGAAAACAATCTGTCAGGATTGTAACAAGAAAATTGTTTAGGTGAACGTAATATGGGCCTCATGGACAGATGTATTGTGGCCTAGAGCTGCCGCCGATTAAAGAAATAGAAATTATTATCTGTTATGTTTAGTGTGAAAGATTCACGTAGTAAAAATGCATTTCATTTCGTTTGCATTTACTTTTAAGATATTTTTTATGTTAATTTTGATTGTTCTTTTTTCCCATCTTACTTATAATTAATTTTTTATTATGCTTTAACTTATTATCATTTTACTTTTGATTAAATATTTTGTCGTTTTGTTTCTTAAATTGAGTAAAATTCTGTTTCAAATAAAATGTTTTCGCTTTATTCTTGAATGAAAATGATATCTTTGTTCCCGAGCTTTTGTTGAACCTTTTTCTTCAAAAAATGTCGCTTTTTATTTTCCAAATTGACTTTGTCTTGTTTGCAGTCGTTACTTTTTCCTTTTTCTTCACATTCTTCTTTACGATTTTTTGGTGTAATAATTGATTTTCAAATGATTTTGTAACATCAAACATATTAATAATTTTTATTCAAATCGGCGGCAGCTCTAGGCCAATATATATACAAATGTGAGTATCATTAGTAAAAATCAAATTATATCTAGCGAGCAAAGTTAAACTTTGACCCCAGCAAGAGAAAGCGCTCACATATCGGCTGACAAGAATTGTCAGATGCACAAGCTAAGTTTGGTATACTTTGACAAAAATACGGGATTTATCCTCTTGTAGTCACGGTTTACGTCACAACAACCCTCGCCCATGGCATCAATTTTAGTAAGTCGGAATTGTTTTCGCGTCGATCTTCGATGTTCTCGTCAATGTAAACAAACAACATAGCGACCCTTATTTTTCCAACGATCGAAGTTTGAATCTGACGTGAAAAGTTTCGTAAAAATCAGTCACAATTATAAGAGTCTAACAAAAGACCTCCACTTGGCAAATTTTGAGTCCTTATGTTATAGTTTTGTCGCCAATATGGGGGTATATTCGTATATCTACACTTCACCGCCGCCTGAACTTTCGATACAAGAGAGAATTTTCATGCGGTAGAAATATAGTTTCCTCCGCACTGAGGGTCAAGTGATGAGTCCGGGGCGTACGCTGTGCCTCACAAAATCGTGTCATGAAATAATGTTTTCATAAACTACGACAATAATTATGCTAGAGATGAAAACAAGCGACCAGGCGGCCGATATGTGTTGTGTAGAGAATAATTATTTTTGACACACGTGTTGATTAAGGTGGAAACCATTGATAGCTCATTTCAGTGACCACAAAAAAATGGCAAAAATAGCTGCAAAATACACATTTGAAGATTTCATCATAATTTGAACATATCACATTAAGATCATCCCTACGCCGATGTTTATCAAAGCTATCTGACGGGATTTTTTAAGAATCAAATTGTTTGACCGTAAATGGCAAAAATTGCCCCCCCCCCCCAAAAAAAAAACACATAGCAGATTTCATCATACTTTCAATATATAATATTAAAATAACCCCTTTGAACCTGTATACCAAATATCAAAGCTATCAGACTAGCAGTTTTTGAGAAACAGATTTTTTGACCAAAATAGCAAAAATTGCCAAAAAATACAAACTAGCAGATTACATCGTAATATTAATAAATCACATTTAGTTCATCTGTAGGAATGCGATGATATCAACCGGGCTCGAACCCATAACGCACGGTACCCAATCACATAGCGCAGAGGCCAACAGTCAAAACCCCTCGGCTAAATCCCCAATCTCAAAAAAGATTGGTTCAATAACCGAGCTAAGGATGTTGCAATTCAGACTGCGCCCTCTCCATTCGCCGTAGAGTTCGTGAAGCACTCACGCTAGTACACACGCTGACATACATCTAACACAAACTTTATCGAAGCGAAGCAATGAATACAACGCTTAAACTGGGCGGAAGACAGCCTCGGGGACAATTCTGTCTACCAGCAGAACTATCAACCCAGTTTACCAAATACAGGTAGGTAGGTTTTACAAGGTTCTTTTCCCTTTTTCCAGTTTGGTATTCCCAACTGGGAGATGCAATATACACTTGATCAGTGTTCAGCGACGGACAACGTTTACCTGGGTAAGGTATAGGGCGCCCCAGATATTGATAGGACAGCCTGTCCCTGCTATAGAAGCACCTTCGGCTGGATAAAGTAGAGTCTCCCCTAACGACTTGACCTTCAGAAACTTAAATGAGTTCATTGAAGGAGAAGTACATAATCACTTACAACTTGGCATTTGTTGACTTAAAATCTGACATGTAAATCCCATTTGTAACTTTGGCTCTCTGAAGGGGTAAAAGTATCGGAGTACAGAACTCCGTTCAAGGGCATCTTCAGCGAGAAGTGTTACGACCACCCATCCCCACCTCCTGTGACACGTCAGAAGAATTTGTCATTCAAATATTTCGGCAAGTTCATTGCATCCATTTAGAGCTTCTTCATGTGTTTTCTACAATGAAAAGTACGAACATAAAAATTACAATGGTTGAATTGCGTAGGAAAACGAGGAATGTGGAGTTACAAGTATCTGAGAATCTGTAGAAGTACATAAATGACAGGAGAGAGACTAACCTTGAGGCTGTGGGTACGGTCAAAACTGTCTGGAGCGACGCCGAGAGCTGGAAATTGGCGCGCTGAAGTCCAGGGGGGTCCCTTTAAATACTCAAAAGCTGGTATGTGGGGGCGCTATTGAAGGCTATGTAAATGGGCGAATATTTAGGCCAGCTAGGGACAGTGTGTTAAGTTTTTTGATCCATTGTGATTCTAAATGTTTTGCGTAGTTTGTCATCCTGTTTATTGACTTGTATGATGCCTATTACTGAAATATCACTGATACTGTGTTGATCAGAATTAAAATGTATGGCTACCGGGGTATCTTTTTTGTGACGCACTGAGGAGAGGTGGTTATTGAAACGAAGTCGGAGAGATGTTTTTGTTTCCTCGACATACTGTTTATGGTAGCGTTGGCATGTAAGGAGGTATACGATATTTTTGCTGTTGCAGCTTATGGCATTTCTGATTGCGTATGTTTTGTTGTTGACCGTGCTTTGGAACTGTGATGTATTGAAAGTATATTTGCAAATATTGCAACCCCTCGTAGATTGACACATTCACTTATAGATATTTGATAATTGACATAAATGTACTTGATTGGAATAGGGTTGTTACAACTGGTATGTGGACAAAAAATTTGACTTAAGAATTTAACAAAAATGTTCATCCACTATACATGGGGGTCTATGATAAACTTGTGAATAATTTTTTTCCAATGAAAAACCTGCTATAATTATGCACATACAGACGTTGAATAATTAACTTAAGTGTACTTGATTAGAATATGATGGTCAAAGGTGCATATTATGTGTACAAGAAATCTGATTTTGGAATTTCACTGAAAATTTTCATCCACTCTACATGGAAGTCTCTGAGGAAAGTATGAATAATGTTTTTCCAAGACAAATAAAGGTAAATCTGTGTATTTATATACCTTCGGTTATTAATATTAATGTACTTGATTAGACTAGGATGGTAACAAAGGGAAATGTTTGCCAGAAATTGGATTTTGGAATTTCACTGAAATGTTCATTCACTGTACAAGGGAGTCTATAAAGAAACTATGAATAATTTTTTTCCAATACAAAAATAGGTAAATCTGTGAATTTATTTACTCTTGATTATCAATATTAATGTACTTGATTAGACTTAGGATAGTTACAAACGGATATGTGTGCAGGAAACTGGATTTTAGAATTTCACCGAAATGTTGATGCACTATACATGGTAGTCTATGAGGAAACTATGAATAATTCTTTTCCAATACAAAACTATCTAAATCGGTGTATTTACAGACATTTGATAATTCATTTTAAAGTACTTAGACTAGGATGGTTAAAGGTTGATATGTGTGCAAGAAATTGGATTTTGGAATTTCACCAAAATGTTGATTCACTATACATTGGAGTCTATGAGAAAACTATGAATGTTTTTTTACAATGCTAAACTAAATCAATTTGTGCTTTTGTAGGTGTTTGACAATTGATACAAATATACTTCATTGAAATTGGGTATTTGAAAGTTCAGATGTTGACAACAATATTGATAATTGTAATTTCACCTAAAAGTATAATTTCGCTTTTCATGGTACTAGTAGTCTACAGGTAACTGTTAAATAATTTACCTGACAAAACTTGCTTTATCTCTAGTATGTAAGTAATAGTAATTGTTCATTGCTCTCAATGAGCTCAATTTACAGTAAGACAAGCCTCAGAATTGCCAAGGCAAGATGTTCATGTGACAGATAATTATACTTTTGTTCAGATTTACAGTTAAATGACTTCAGAAAATGAAATCATGCTTCGAATCATTTTTATCTTCGAGAATACTTCTGAACACTTGAATTGCTTTCAGACGGGATTAAGTGACCCCTCTGAGCTGTTTGAAAAATACATGACCCCCCTATGCAATTTTCAAATTTAAGGTGACCCCCCCCCCCCTGGATTTTGCCGGCCCACCCTTGCCATGATAACTGAACGCTCCCTTAGTATGGTATTAGTATAGGTATCATATAATGTGCGAGTTAAAGGTTTACAAATATGCAGATTGCATATAAAACTATAAACAGTCCGGGTTATGTCCATATAGAGGATATTACGATTGATCACTCAGCAAACCTGCCGTCGCCTACGTCATAAGTAATTAACCATGCAAATCTAGGCTCGTAGATTGCAACGAGTGTGGAACGTTTCGGCTAGATATCATCCCTTATTTTTAGAACTTGGTAGTTCTTAGATGTAGACGTTACGCACAATGTTCAGTACGGTCGAGATGGTGACCGACACAAGTGGTAATTACATCGAAAATTACTTCTTTGGATGGTTTTCCTAGCCTAGTTCCGCTCCTAGAAATAAAGATTTTAACCTTTGTAAATTTACAGTAAGCTATTTGTCACCAAATATAGTCTAAAAATTGATTGACATGTTAACATACTTACATTTTCATTGTCAACACTTTTGCAAGATCTCCATGCCTCACTAATTTCTTATTCTTTGTCTAAGCTACATCTTATACGTAATTTATTCCATCTACATCTTGTCTGCCTTTCATCTACATTTTATCTACTCTCTAAACTATGACCTGATGATTAATATGCACAAAAGTAGACAAAGCAATAGATCTACATCTTGTCTTCATTTCATCTACCTGAGATCTAAATTTCGTCTAATTTTTCATCCATATTTTGTCTACATTTCATCTACTCTCTGAACTATGACCTCATTAGTATGCACAAAAGTAGATGAAGCAGTTCATCTAATACCCAATTAAAATAAAGTCTACTGTAGATCTAATGTGGACTAGATGTAGATCTCAATTTTCCGTAAGGGTAGGTATGACAGCACTCTGGCTGAACAAACCATGATACAATATATGCAGACGGTGCCAATCTGTTTTATGGACACATATTGATAAACAGTGGAGTGGAGTGTCACGCAGACGTCTATCTCTGTCAAAGACAAATTTAACCCCTTAGGAAATGCATGCCTTTCAACTTTTACACTACATAAACTTTGAAATCGAATTCAAAACACTAAGAAATACATTTGAGTGTTTGGATAGAACACACAATGGAAGTGCTAAAGTACTTATTAACCTGAGGGTAGAGATTGAATTTAATTAGCATGATTATATTGTTTGGTATCTATGACTTGGTGCATACGACAAAATAAAATCTAGTATTCGATAGACACTTCTGTCTCACACAAATGTCGTACTGCTTCACAGAAAAACTGATCAGCATCCGTTTACATGTATCATGTTTTGTTTATCCGAAGTCAATGGAGTGTTGACGTATTACCAGAGAGCAAACTATTTAAATCTCATCAACATGGTAAGAATTTCGGCACCTCAGTTGTGTGTTCTATCAAAACACTCAAATGAGTCGGTTCGTTTATCAACAGTGTTATCTAGAAAACTTGTGTGCGATGTACAAATTAGTAAACCTATAATGTATACGCCATTGTCCATCCTAAGAGGCTGTAGCTGTATGAAGATTTTGGCTGCCACTTTTGGACAGAAGGAGCCTGAAATACGGTGCGCATGACTGCCAGCTCAAGTTACAGTGACCATTGTAGAGCAGTCTGCCCTACCCACCTTTTCAGTTTGAAAGAAAAAATACGGCTGTATTCAAAAAACCTACATAAAAAAATTATGCATAAAAAACCTGGGCTTTAAACTGCCTTTCAGATAGCCTCAGTTTTGATTCTTGACTTTCACAGACATTACAGCTGTGCGTCGACCCTGGTAGTTCTGCCCTGGCATACAAAAGCATTGTCGGCGATTAAATTGGTATTTCTCAAACAATCCAATATATCGTCAAAACCACGTGAACAATCCACATGCCTTTTGCAAACTTGAAAGTGCTTACACCAAGAATGATACCAGTAAAATTTCAGTTCAATCGGTATGTTGGTTCTGGAGAAGAAGATTTTTAAAGATTAAATTGTTATTTCTCAAAAATTAAATATGGCGGCCAAGGTCACACCACCGCATTCATGTTATTTGTAAATATCAAAGACTTAAAATCATGCTTGCTACACACCAAGTGGTTGCCATGCATGGTTGAAAGTACTTGAACTGATGATTGTGCAAATTTTGAGCTTGAATTGTCTTTTGGTCCTTGTAATTAAAAAAGTTTTAATATCATTTCGTGGTTATTTATAGGTTTTTTATGAAATCGAATATGGCCGCCAAACCACGTGACCGGTCCGTATGCCCTTCGCAATCTTGACAGTGCTCACACTACGGATGACATGAACAAAACTTAAGTTCAAATGGTTGGATGGTTCTGCAGAAGAAGATTTTTGGATAGTATTCAAAGGTTTTCACAAAAACCAATATGGCAACCAAACAATGTGACCGATTGAAATGTTTTCCAAAACTTCAAAATGCTCACTCTGAAGATGATATGAGTCAAATTTCACTTCAAACGTTGCACTGGTTCCAGAGAAGAAGATTTTGAAGATTAAACTGATATTTTTTGAAAATCCAATATGGCGGTCAAAGCACAAGACCGATCCATATGCCTTTCACAAACTTTCAAAGCAATTGCACTAATGATACTATGAACAAAATTTCATTGCAAATGGTGTGATGGTTCTTGAGAAGAAGATTTTTGAATATTAACCGCTGGTAATAGTAGATGTTTCGCAAAAGCCAATATTGCCACCAAACCACGTTACTGATCAAAATGATTTTTGCAAACTCGAAAGCAGTCACACTAAGGATGACAAGAGTGAAATTTCAAAGTAAATAATGCATTTATTCCGGGAAAAAAAAACATTTTTTAAAGATAACATTGGGATTTTTGAAATTCCAATATGGCTGCCAAACCACATAACCGATCCATAGAAATTTTGCAAACTTGAAAGTGCTCATACTAAGGATTATACGAGTAAAATTTCATTCAATCGGTGAGATGGTTCTGGAGAAGATGATTTTTAATGATTAAATGCCATGGGTATTTTTTGAAAATCCAATTTGGCTGCCAAGGTCACGCGACTGCGCGCGATTTTATTATCAAATTTCAAAAACCTAAAGTCATGCTTGCAATACACCAAATTTCAAATCGACCAGACCCCTAGGTCATCAGAAGAAACTATTTTAAGATGTTGGGAAAATCCAGTATGGCCGCCAGGTCACGTGACCAATCGAAATTTGTATACCCATGTATACGATTACTCATATGTACCTATTAGCTGTGCAAGTTTGAGAAGTTAACGTTGTGCAGTTTTTGAGTTCTAGGTGAGCAAAAAAGTTACAGAAGAACATGGAGAGGAAGAAGAAGAATTAAAGGTGCAAGCAGCATTGACGGGGCCCAAGCGGTTAACATGGTTGAAAGTTCTTGCACTAATGATATTATGTGCAAAATTTGAGCTTGGAAAAGTCGTAGTTTAAACATAATCTCATAGTTATTGTACTTTTCACTGGGAATTGCATGTTTTATGCAAAATCCGATATGGTGGCCAAAGTACTTCACCGATCCAATTGCCTATCAGGAACTTTAAAATGCTCAAATTAAGAACGATATGAGTAAAATGTCATTTTATTCGGTGTGTTGGTTCTGGAGAAGAAGATTTTTAGAGATTAAATTGCGAATTCTGCAAAATCCAATATGGCGGCCAAACCACGTGACGGATCAAAATGTCTTTCACAAACTTGAAAGAGATCATACTTAAAAAGATACGAGTAAAATTTCAGTTAAATCGTTGTGTTGGTTCTGGAAAAGAAGATCTTTAAAGAGTAAATTGCGATTATCACAAACTCCAAGATGACGGCCAAACCACGTGACCAATCAAAATGCCTTTCGCAAACTTGAAAGAGATCATACTTAAGATAATACACATAAACTTTCAGTTACAATCGGTGCATTTGTTCTGAAGGAGAAGATTTTTAAAGATATAAATGGTATTTTTCGGAAATCCAATATGGCGGCCAAGGTCACGTGACCGCATGCAATTGTATTTGTCAGTTTTAAAGACCTTCGGTCATGCTTGCTATATAAAAAATTTCAAACTGACTAGACCCCTAGGTCAGCAGGAAAAGCCATTTTTAAGTTTTTAGAATATCCAATATGGCCGCCAGGTCACGTTACCAATCAAAATTTTAAGGATTATATGCACTAGTACCCATAAGTACCTATTAGACCTGCAAGTTTGAGAAGTTTATATTAAGCAGTTTCTGAGATCAAGAGCGACAAAAAAGTGACGAAGAAGAAGAAGATGGGGAAGAAGAAGAATATTGAACTCCTGTGAAACCAATATATAGGGCCCAGCCGGTAGGCTTGGGCCCCTAATTAAAGCTGCAAGCAGCCTTGGCGGGGCCAAAGCGGATAACATGGTTTAAAGTTCTTGCACTGATAATATTATGTGCAAAATTTAAGCTTGGAAAAGTAGGATTTTGAACATCATCTTATAGTTACTGAAGGTTTCACTGGTAATTGCATGTTTTATGCAAAATCCAATATGGCCGGCAAAGTACTTGACTGATCCAATTGCCAATCAAAAACTCTACGGTAGATATGAGTAAAATGTCATTTTATCGGTGTGTCTGTTTTGGAGAAGATCTTTACATAGTAAATTGCGATTTACGCAAAATCCAAGATGGCGGCCAAACCATGAGACCGATCGAATTGCCTTTTGCAAACTTGAAAGAGATTATACTTAAGATAATACTTCTAAAATTTTAGTTCTGTCGGTGCATTGGTTCTGGAGAAGAAAATTTTTGAACATTAAAATGGTATTTTTTGACAATCCAATATGGCGGCCAAGGTCACGTGACCGCATGCAATTTTATTTGCCAATTCTTGTGACCTTAGGTCAAGCTTGGTAAATAAAAAATTTCAAACTGCCTAGACCCCTAGGTCAGCAGGAAAAACCATTTTTAGGTTTTTGGAAAATCCAATATGGCCGCATGGTCACGTGACCAATCGAAATTTTAAGGATAATATGCACGAGTACTCATAGGTACCTATTAGCCCTGCAAGTTTGAGTAGTGTATGTGTAGTGTTTTCTGAGATCAAGAGTGACAAAAAAGTGACGGAAGGAGAAGAAGAGGAAGAAGAATATTGAACTCCAGTAAAACCAATAGGGGCCCAAGCCGGTAGGCTCGGCCCCCTTATAATGATCGCCTACAAAAACCAATAGGGGCCAAGCCTATACGCTTTGGCCCATAACTATTAGTCTCATCAATAGAACAAAAGGCCTGCTGGCGACAAGAAAAAATCAACTTCCACAAAATGATTTCTAATGAAGAAGACGTCATGACCGCATTCTAAACAAAGTACGAACCAAAGATCTACAGAGTTTGGATTTCAACAAAGACATCTGACCGACACAAAGATCATCAGGGGTCAAGTGAGCTCCAGAGGCAGACGCATTTGCATACAAAGTAGACTTGAAGGAGAAGCCATTCTCACGGCGGGGAGTACTGGCGATCCTCAACTCAATATAAGATCCACTTGGCATACTCCCACCAGTTTCCAAAGAAGGAAAATCAATAGTGCACAGGCCTCATGACAGAAACTAGAAGAAGGCAACTCATCAAACCTTGGATGGGATAAACCATTACCAGAGAAATACTTACCCAGATGGACACGCTGGTGCAACAACCTCAACTACATCACAAAGGTACAGCTATGGCAATGTTACACTCCCCCTGCCTTCAGATCCATCAAGAAAACTGAGTTTCACATTTCTCTGATGCCAACAACGTAGCCATAGTTGCTGTAGCATACTTGTGGTTTCACTGACAACAACAAACTATAGAAACAGAACCCCATCAGCTGTATGAACCAATTCATCTATGAAAAATGACTCATCAGTGTTGGAGGAAGACTTTGCCAATCTGACTTCCGCCTCTGAGCCCGAAACCCTTAGTCATCTCCCACAGGACAACCACATTTCACGACTTATCATCAACCATGTACATTGACAAGTACAACATCAAGGCAAACAACTCACCCTGTCAAACGTCAGAGCTAATGGCTATTGGATCATGGGTGTACATGACACGGTAAGAAGTATACTACACAAACATTCAACTTGCAGAGGACTGAGAGCAAAACAACTCACTCAACTCATGGCCGAACTACCCTCGGACAGAACAGAGAAAACCCCACCATTCACCATTGTCGGCATGGACGTATTCGGCCCCCTGGGCTATGGGTCTGAAGCCAAGAGATGGGCATGATCTTTGTCTGTCTCTATACAATAGCAGTACACATAGAAGTAATAGACTCGATGGACACTTCAGCCTCCATCAATGCCCTACGCTACTTCATAGCTATCAGCAACAACATCAAGAAACTCAAATGTGATCAAGGCACCAACTGTATTGGGGCAAAGAATGAACTTCAGGCAGCAGCCAAGCAACTGGATCAAGACCTCATCGAGAAATTTCTTACAACAAGAGACGGTGAATGGATTTTCAACCCACCGCATGCATTCCACTTTGGCGGTATATGGGAACAAAACATTGGTACCTCAAATGCGTCCTTGACTCAATGCACTACCAAGTAGGCAAGCAGCAATACACTAACTTGCTGACAACTCTCATGGCAGAAGCCAGCGCCATCGTCAACTCTAGACCTATAGCAACAGCATCTTCAGATGCAAACGATCCTAAAGCTCTCACCCCAAACATGCTACTGACCATGATGACTCAATCACCAACCCCACTAGCAGGTTCACTCGTCCAGCAAGACCTTTACAGTAGAAAACGTTGGCGACGCGTACAGTATCTAGCTGATCAATTCTGGGTACGATGGAGAAAAGAATATCGTCAGCCATGACCAAAATGAAACAAATCTACAATCAACATCAAAGAAGGAGACGTGGTTCTTTTGAGAGAGAAAGAATACGCAAGAAACAGCTGGCCCCTCGCTTGCATAGTGAAGGTCTAACCTAGACTCTCCACAGTCGCTGTGCCTGGTTTTGTGCGCGCTGCGATGGGCCTGCATCCAAAAGCTACGCTGTGCTGCATGCTGTGAGAGGACGCGCTGCCAGACACAGTTTCTGTCGGTTCTTGCAAGGATATGAATATTCATAAGGATGGTGACATCAAAAAAAAACCTATCAAACTGGGCTTAGTGAATATTATACTAGTAGCTAGTAGACCTATATACGCGGTATGTTTTTGTTTGTCATTTTACATTTTATTTGGCTATGGTACTTGTCATTTGTTTTTGATTGACGGATGCGTAGAGTTCTGTAAAGTACCCGGATCAGGCAGAAATCCAACTGGCCGCTTGCAAAAACGTCCAGACCCTGGGATTCGCGTCGCGTCTTTGAAGGGCGCGCGCATGTTGCAACTGTTTGACAGGGAAGACTGAGAATAGCAGGGTCTCTGCCAGACTCGGTCTAACCCAGCAATGACAACAAAGTATGCAAAGTAGACGTCATGATCTATAAAGATGGCGAACATCGAACCAACGTCAGACCTATTAGTGAATTAGTTTTGATCGAATGTACAAATTGAATTCAGTGATTGAATTCAATGAACACTACATACGGACCAATAGTAAGAAGCCTTACGTACGAACTATTAGCCTTTAAGAATTTATTTTGGCCTAAAATGACGCTGAACTCACTCTTTCTGTTGTTTCTTTTGATGTGATGGACGTAATTAGAAATACGAGGACTCTTCAAACTAATCAGATCATCAATATATCTATGGGTGTCTTGAAAACACTTTGAAAACTCTTTTAGACCACGAACTACAACGTATGAAGAGACTGCATGAACTAAGCTTCATGTGCATACAAAACTAAGTCTGCAAGATATGGTGCACAGTTTGCCCCATTGAAATACATATAGTTTGCCTGAATGTCATTCCATCAACGGCGATATATATGTTGTCAATTAGGAAGTGCAGTGTATTTGCATTTGTCATAACTTGGTAATAAAGCATATAATTATCATATGTATACAAACTCAAAAATTTTGAGTGAAAATTATGTAAGACAGGCATGTAATAAAAACATTATAGCCCAAACAGTGGACTATGTACCCTAGAGGCAGGAGACTATTTGCGCTTCTTACGTCAGGCAAATGGTCACCTACCCTCGGGCACACAGTCTTATGTTTGGCTATGATATATAAAAACGTTCTTAGACACAATAATTACAGCAATGAAGCAACAGAATACGGACTGAATTATGATAATGTTGCAGGACATTTTTATTTTACAGATTATGAATAACCAGAGATGAGTGCTTTATTTATTTATAATTCCTGTCCTTTCTTAGGGGCATGTTCTGATGGCATTGTTCCGCGCAAATGCTGTAACAAGGGCATTTCAGGAATTTCATGTCCATTTAAATACTGGAATATATATCACCAGAATAAATGGGTACAATCGATGAGAATTATCATTTTTTAGCTCTGCTGTCAGCAACGCGGAGCTTATCAACTAGGTTGATTTTCCGTCGTCGTCTGTCGTCAGTCATCGTCATCGTCCGTCGTCGTCCGTCAACAATTACCTTCTCCTATGAAACCGCGAGTCCGATTGCTTTAAAATTTTATATGCAGTTCACTCAGGGTGACCTAACTTAAGTTTGTTCAAATCGTGGTGAAATTTGCACGCTTGTATTTTTGGCGCGTTTTTTGCTGTTTTTGGTAAAAAAATGTCTGAAACCGCTTGTCTGATTGCTTTGAAATTTGATGTGCAGTTTACTTATGGTGACTTCAGTAAGATTTATTCAAATCATGGTGAAATTTACATATTTGTATTTTTAAGGAAATTTTTTTCGTTTTTGGTTAAAAAATCTTTTAAAATCTTCTACTTCAAAACTACCTGTCAGATAGCTTTTATATTTGGTACATAGGTCCCTAGGGATGATCTATTGCAGATTTGTTAAAATTGTGCAGAAATATACAAGATTTGCATTTTTAAGGCAATTTTTGCCATTTTTGGTCAAAAAATGTGTTTCTCATAAAGTACTAGTCTGATAGCTGTCAAACTTGGTATATAGGTTTCTATAGATGAACTTAGTAATATATATTGAATTTCTGATGATAACTGTAATGTTGTATTCTTTGGGCAATTTTTGCCACTTTTGGTCAAAAAATGTGAATTTCCAAAACTGCTCGTCTGATAGCTTTGAAATTTGGTATACAGGTTCCTACAGATTAACTAAATGATATTTATTGAAATTATTATGAAATCTGCAATTTTGTATTTTCAGGGCAATTTTTGCCATTTTTGGTCAAAAAATGTGTATTTCCAAAACTACTCATCTGATAGCTTTGCAATTAAGTATACAGGTTCCTACAGATCAACTAAATGATATTTGTTGAAATTATGATGAAATCTGCAATTTTGTATTTTGGGGGCATTTATTGCCATTTTTGGTCAGAAAATTTTATTCTCAAATAACTAATCGTCAGATAGCTTTGGTTGACATGTTCTTAGGAATGATCCGATGTGATATATTCAAATTATGATGAAATCATCAATTGTGTATTTTTGCAGCTTTTTTAGCCACTTTTTCTGGCCACTGAAATGAGCTATCAAAGATTTCCACCTTCTTCATCAACATGAGTCAAAAATAGTTATTCTCTACATAAACACAGCAGAGCTATATCGGCTGTTAGGTCGCTTGTTGATGAAAGCAATAATGTAAAATTGAAAGAAACGCTACTGCAATACTATCAGATTCAAGAGAGTGAGCTACTTGAAAACACAACTTCTATACGCTAGAAAGGACTTCACTTTAGAGCACATATATCTATATCAGAACTATTGAGAAAGAATGTTGAAATATCTGTTGTCATTTTATGTTGCAGTTGTTGTACCAAAACTACTTGAATAATCATCAAAAGCAAAGATGTAATTTATTTCATGTGTTATTAGGGGCCAAAGCCCTTTGGGGCTTGGCCCCTATTGTATTTACTCAGGATCTTTTCTCTTCTTCTTCTGCTTTCTCTTCTTCTTCCGTAAATGCTTTGCCAAGCTAGATGTCCAAAACCTTTGCACGTAGCCTTTTCAAACTTGTACGCCTTCTTAGGCATACTGAGTAATGGTGCACCTGACCCTTCATATTTTGATTGGTCGCATGACCTGGCTGTTATTAATTATCAAATTTTTTAATTCCACCTAATTTGCATAAAATTGAAAAATTCAAAATCTGTTGAGAAACTTTTTAGACCATGCTACCTTAATGTTACATATAAAATTTTAAGATTATTGTCCATGCCGTTTTTGAGAAGCGGATTTTCAAAGTATTATTTAGCTGATTTTTGAATGACCTTTGACCTGCCCTATACCTTTTGCATCTAAGCTATGGCAATGGCTTATTCAGGCCTATGTAAGAGTCCAAAAGGGCTAGTAACTACTGGACAATGACAACTGGGGGACCAAATTGCACACAAAATTTTTTTAAGGATGAACTTGACCTATGACCCTTGCATGTTTCTATAGCTTATGAATTATGCATTTATCCCATTCCGGCCTTCAAAATAGAACAGGAAGTTTGATTTTTTGTACACAGGGACAAGTAACAGAGTAGAGTTCTTTTAACAAAATGTCACATGACCAGAACATCCAGTACCTCATTTATTATGTACATATCTAATTCTGCACAAGCCAATAGAGCTAGAGGTCTGATTTTAGGTACATATGGATAACTATGGGAACAAAGGTTAATGAAAGAATGTCACGTGACCTCGATGACTTTTGACCTTAAATATACTTCTATGCCTATAAATCAGTTCCCAATCAGCTATAAAGTTCATATTTGGTAGCATAGTAGACTTTATGGTGTTACATCATGTGCCTCATTAATTATGCACATATTTAATTCCCGGCCAGCCAATAGAGCTCGATATCTGATTTTTGGTACACAGGCATATCTATGCGAGCAAAGATTGTTGACAAACTGTCACGTGACCTAAACGACCTTTGGCCTCAAATATACTTCTATGCCTATAAATAAGTATAAATAAGTAAGATTTTTGACAAAATGTCACTCGACCTTTATAACCTTTGACCACAAATATACTTATATACGTATAAATCAGTAGCCACAAGGGCTGTTATCTGCATTTTCGATGTGAAGGTAGACCTTATAGTGCCACATCCTTTACCGGATTAATTGTGCTGCTATATTTTTGGTTTATTTTTGGTTCTCATAAATATACCATATCACAAAAGTCTTTTAGCTAAACAATAAAATCAATAAAATAGAAAATGATATGTATTATTCCTAATTTCATAACAATTTGGAAATAACCAAGACTATAACTATGTGAAATAAATCATGTAACTGGTTGTCATCAGGGAAGGTAAAGTCGCAATATTATCATATTTGAATTCTTTGAAAAAGAACACCTAAGAATACATCCCAACATGCTTTCCAAATCAGAAAGTTAAATACAAGTTATGTAAAGTAACAATTGAAAATATGGGTCTTCAAAGTAAGTATGAAACAGTCAACAGTTCAGGTGTTGCAAAGTTCAGATGACGGTGAGTTCCATAAAGAAGGCACAGTAAACATTGGGAAAATTTTCTCTATCAATTCACCTTTGATATGGTTTCAAGATGCGCCCCATGCAGCGGTATCATATGGCAGCCAATGCAAATCAAGGATTACATTAAGTTTAAAAACCAATTGAGAGATTAGAAAAGCTGAAGTAATTTGGTCCAGTAAGAACATATACACTGTGGACATAAGCAATATAGTGATCATTATCAAGTTGGAAACAGATCATGAAATAAAGCAGTGACCTCAGCTGCAGCTTTGAGTCCGAAGAATTAAAGCATATATACATGTTGTAGCTACTGACTTAAAACATAGTAATCCCTGAGAACCAAAAAACAGGCCTCTAGCTCCATTATCTAGCCTAGAATACTATATGCACATGATTAATGAGACACTTGATGTGACACAAGACCTCTAGCTCTATTGGCTAGCCAAGAATTAGATATGTTCATAATTAAATTAGGCACATGATGTGGCACCATAAGGTCGACCATTCTACCAAATATGAACTTTATAGCTGTTGTAGCTACTGATTTATAGCCAGAGAAGTATATTTGAGGTCAAAGGTCATCGAGGTCACGTGACATTTTGTCAACAAACTTTGTTCCTATAAATATGCCTGTGTACCAAAAATCAGACCTCTAGATCTATTGGCTAGCCTACAATTAGATATGTGCATAATTAATGAGGCACATGATGTGGCACCATGAGCTCTACAATGCTACAAATTATGAACTATATAGCTGTTGTGGCTACTTATTTATAGGCATAGACGTATATTTGAGGTCAAAGGTCATTGAGGTCACGTGACAGTTTGTCAACAATCTTTGCTCCAAAATATACATAGGCACGTTCTCAAAGTGCATGAGGAGACTGCAAACATATTAAAGGAGCTCGCCTGTCTGACCTAGAGATTGCTAGACATGCCTGTCTGACCTGAATGAATGCTGCACAAATTGAAAATGTCAATACAAAGATGCGGACTGCGTGCTGAATGCCACGTAGCATTATAAGACTGGACTGTTGGATTGAAACCACTCTCTGTGGACTTTTGTGTAAAGGACTGATTAAACTAATACTCGAAGCTCTCTACCAGGCAGGGTAACTTTTGTATAGTTTTAATTATTTGTGAGTATTTTAGTTTCTATCATTTTTGTTTTTGTTTAATCATTTTGGTTACTATTGAACTCCATTGTGCGTTTCTCGTATTCACTGTCTGTGTGTTGTAATTTCTACCATAACAGACTCCTGGGGAGGAAGAACTGGTAGAGTTCACAAGTGATCAGCCAAGCACCACTTTCCTCACGTCGGTCGCCACATGACTTGAAGAATGCCAACATTTAAGATCGATCACTTGTTAGGCTACTTAACAACAGAGTAAAGTTCAAAGGTGATGCCCCATTCTGTAGAAATCCCTTCAAGCGCGTTTCTATAGATCACACTTATCGTAAATCTTGCAAGACAGATACTAATTGACCTGAAGATACTAATTGACCTGAATCGTTCGCGCATGTCCATAAATCATGCGGATTCCATCCCCAGGATATAGCTTAGAGTCTTTCATATGTTAAATGAAATGCAGGAACCGTAAACACCTGGTACTCCGGCGTGTTGAACTTTACAATGGATGTATACCTTTTACAATGCAGGCAAACAAAAGTATGGCCTCATTTTGTTTGCCTGGTTTTAATCAAACAGTCCAGTCTTATAATGTGACGTGGCATTCAGTACACAGTCCGCATCTTTGTATTGACATTTTCAATTTGTGCAGCATTCATTCAGGTCAGAAAGCCATGTCCAGCAATCTTTAGGTCAGACAGGCGAGCTCCTTTAATATGTTATGCAGTCTCCTCATGCACTTTGAGAACGTGCCTATGTATATTCGGTATACAACTGGTCGGCAGCAACATCAAAATGTCCACCATATATAATTTACATTGACTTTTGGAAAATAACAGGTGACGACATATTATAAAGCTCTCGAGCCAAGCTATTCAACCTCTCTCGACCAAGCTTACAAAAAATAAATATGAGGCATCGCAACAGTCTCTGTCCGATATTTTCAACTTCGTCATTGTTAAACAGAATACTAATCAGTTATCAACACAGTCTAAAGGTTCTATCGTGTTAACAACCTTTGAAAACGTTTTAATTGACAATTTTGAGTAGGCAATATAAGCAAAGTTGAAATTGCCTCCACGTAAACTACTGGTTTAGTTATTTTTACGCACAGCCTCCACAGTAACAGCTTAATGAGAACATCTAGCTAGCAATGTGGACTAGAAAATATTGCCAATCCAACGTATTACTTTGTCTGAATATGGCCTAAAACATAATTGTTAAAGGGAGCTTTCGATAATTACAACTGGGATTTTACCGAGCACACTCTTCCCGCGCCCCTTCAAAATACGTGAACCTCCTGTTCAATTTAGAAATGATGCAACCTCTTCGATGACAAAAATGTAACAACTCTACCGACAAGCTAACAAAAGATCGATAGTTTGTTATTTTTGTTCTTTGTATAAACCTGCAATTACGTTTTGAGCAATTTTGGTAATTTTCTTCCACGTATCAACTTCAGTTTCTTGATGTGAATTAGTCCTCCTGACTTTTCAGTGCCCAATAATTTGGCTTTGTCATCGAAGTTTTATTCTGCGGCTTGCATCGTTATTGCTGATGATTGAATTCACGTCCGGACATGAATTTAATAATCAACACTAAAAATGCAAGAACAAACATATGCTGTCAGTGTTGACAAGCCACGTATTGTATGTGATTGACAAATTTGTCAAGAGTTAATGTTGCGAGGAAATTAAATACTCGTTTTGTTATGCAACAATGATTTTATATATTGTTATGTGCAGATAAAACGAACAAAAGGGTGAACTCAGCAGTTAACGTTTAAACAAAATTTATTATGAAAATAAAACTAATTGCTAAGTCAGGGATAGAGTACAAGCTTTAAAAGTGTGCAGACTACTTATCTCAGCTGGGACGGCAAAGCTCCAGTCTCAGAGTTGTAACAGTCAGTCGGATGAATGAACAGTCCTTTGGCTTGCAGGCTTGAAGTTGCACAAAGTCCACAGAGTAAATCCAGCGTTGGCAGTGAAGGTCTTGAAAAGTCTTGAGAATGACTTGCTGCTGGAGTTTAGTAACACACAAGAGACACGATCCCAAAAGTCTGACTGGAAGCTGTGCACGTCCCTTTTATACCCATGTGCTTACATAAGGGCATATAAGAACAATCTATAACTTTTATTGACATGCTAATTACTGTTCTAAAATTATCTCTCTTACACAACTAATTAACTTTCCAGAACATTCCAAACATGACTAATTGAATCCAAGGTTGTGAGGTCATTAAGGTCAGTGACCTTGAGAATGTTCTAGACTAATTGAACTCAGGTCATAATGAGTGTGGGGGGAAATGACCTACATAACAATATGCGCATCAATTTGATTCACGATATGATCAAGTACGGCTACCAGACGGTTATTCTGCTTAAATTTGTGTTCTTGTCCAGGGCCGTTGTGCAGACATGCCTAGACAGATCTCCCCAAAGTTGTAAAGTTGTCAAAAAGATAACATATTATTGCTGATATTGCACTATAAGGACTATACAAGCCTGTTCGTGCTGAACCTATGACTGATGATCATCGTCATTTCATACAGCTTCCATTTACTAACTCCTTTGTTAACGCCATTAATATCAGCAATATACTTCACAACAAAAAGGTTACATCAACTATACCTGTATACTTTAAGAACCAGTCTGTACCTATTCTGTCATATCAATACACCAAGACAATCTCCAATAAAATATTTAATTACAATACGGCATTGCAGCACTTAAAAATTGATGAATTCCTTCAAACACCAGCATCCTATGACTGCTCTACATCTCTCCCTTCAAATATACTCCAGTTGACCATGTCATCACTGGTGATGTGAGCTTGGTTGAACATCATCACCTTCGTAAGATATTATCTTGTGGACCCAAGTTCAGAGGACCTCGCAGGATCAACTGGAACCATAATTTTAAGATCATTATGGACTCTGTTGAAGAATGTGCCAGGAAATGGGCTAAGAGGGAGGATGTAGAGTTGGGCACACTGTCAGAATGGGTAAAATCTGTGAGGAAAATAGTGCGTGGCCGTATTTGTCGACTAAGATCACCTGTTTGCAGAAGACCCTATTCCGTATTTAAAGATCCTGATGCTGTTAAGTGTTTAAATGATATCCATGACAAATATGTTGTCGTTCCTGTTGATAAAGCTGCCAATAAGATTGTATTTGTCTGTAAGAAGTACTATTTTGAATGTCTTATAGACGAACTTGGTGTAACTAAGACCTCCACCAACTCCACTTACAGACAATCAATGTTCAGCAAATCTAAAATTTTCGCAAACCTTAAGTCATTCATGGATAATTTTAATATTACAACAAAGGATGACCATAATAAGTTGCCTAGCTTATACTGGATACCAAAGCTCCACAAAACACCTTACAAAGCTAGGTTTATCGCAGGGTCTTCAAAATGTTCAACAACAGAGTTATCGAAGATACTGACTTCTGTTCTTTGTACTGTTGAACCGGGACTTCAGGCATACTGTGATGTTGTCTTTTCTCGAAGTGGTATAAATCAAATGTGGATATTAAAAAATTCGAAGGAACTCTTGTAAAATTTGAAATCAAGATCTGTTTCAAAAATAACATCTATTAAAAATTTCGATTTTTCCACATTGTATACCACAATACCACATAATAAATTGAAAGAACGCTTGAAAAACATCATCAACCAAGCATTTTTCTACAAAAACGGTTCACGTGGTTACAAATATGTAGTAGTAGGGTATAATTCTACATATTTTGTTTAAAATGTTACTAACGCTAAATTGTTTTATGCTGAGAAAGACATAATCAGTATTCTTGATTTCCTCATCGACAACATATTTGTAGAATTTGGAGGACACATTTTCCAACAGTGTATAGGAATTCCTACGGGCACAAACTGTGCTCCCTTGCTCGCAGACTTATTTCTGTTCTCATACGAGGCAGAATTTATCCAGAATTTAATCAAACAGGAAAAGGTCTCTGTAGCTCGAACTTTCAATCTAACATATAGATACATAGACGATGTTATTTCAATGAATAACTCTGAATTCAGCAAATATCTCGCTATGATTTATCCTCCAGAATTTGCCATTAAAGAGACTACAGAAACGGCCTTTTATGCTTCATATCTGGACATTTTACTTGAATTTGACTCTAATGGTCACCTTACTACTAGGCTATATGACAAGAGAGATGATTTCAACTTTAGTATCATCAATTATCCACACCTCATAAGTAATATTCCACTCTCACCAGCTTATGGGGTATACATTTCCCAGCTTATTCGATATGCTTGAGCATATGCATAGGGATTTTGTAGAGAGACATGGCCATCTCTCTTACAAACTGTTAAATCAAGGTTACACCAGAGCAAGACTTGTCTCTACATTCAAACGCTTTTTTGGCAGGTATGGCAAGCTGGTAGATAAATACAATATCTCTCTTCGACAAATGATCACTGATGGCATTGGTGACATTGGGCCTTAGTTAGTGACCACTACCTATCTGACTTACAGATTGATATATGGCGGGTGCCACATGTGGGGCAGGATGCCCCTACTATTTTCGAAACACTGACGTCACTTCTGGCCAGAGGTCCATATATCTTTCTTTCACGAATATGACTTTGTTTGTGTACTGTCTATTTACTGTCTGTTCTGTGCTGTTTTGTGTCTATGTTTACAACTATTGTCTTACGAATTCTGACCTACTGTAATTGGATTATGGATTTGTATGATTGCGATCATTTTATTATGCATAGGGTAGTATAAACGTCAATTTGTGTTCCAATACTAGCCTATGTGGATGCAAGGTGGTTCTTTTGTCCTGATATGTTGAAGTCAACAGCTATTACTGGAGCGTGTTCAAACCAAATTTCCTTCAACTTAGAAACTTGGCCCGAGGACATTGGACTATAAATTACCTATCAATGTCAACTTTTCTCGTAATTCGACTTAATGTAGCTGCTAGGCGATCATTTTGTTACATGTCTACAGGCAATATGAAAACATGCCTGAATAAATCTAATTAATATAACAATCGATATAACAATGTACAATGAAATAGATGTGCACGTCAATATATGTTACAAAAACCATCATATACGGTTGCTTGTAAAGATTTTGTCGCAATTGTTCATGCCCAGATCCAATACTTGGACATGTCCGGACAAGCTATCATTCTGTTATGACTGTCTAGTGTTTGGAACCATTGCACGGACATGAATAGAGTTCACTAAATTGTAAATGAAGACAATGTACAATGATGTATATTTGTAAGTCCACATATGTAATAATTGCCGGAACACCCAAATTGTTGTGATTTTTTAACTTACGATCGAGTTCAATCTGTCTTTGTAAACGGACGATAGCCTTGCACACATGTCACACTGTACTATGCATTTTTAAAGTATTTATTCAAATTTTGCAATTCTAAGCTTAAAGGCACATGAGCTGTAACTTTTGGCATTATTTTCATGATCTTATATTTTGATTAAAATTAGATAGTAGAAATGTTTTTACTCAGAGATGTGTACTCAAGTATAATTATCCACTGAGTGGGACTGCATGGGAAGGTTTCCGTAAGACAAATCATAAACGAGTGCCGCACCCAAATATGGCCGCCTCCATACAACTACATGATAAACAGCGTAAATGGTGCATGTACACATTTGAATCCTTACAAATACAACATGGTGCAACCCACTGAAAGGCCGGGAAAGGGATTCACTCCACTTTGACCAAACATTCTCCGTTTTTCACATAACTGGCAAGATTTTGGAAATGGCGGGAAATTTGCAATGAAAACAAATCTCTTCAATTTGTTGTCTATTCTGCCACAAGCAAACGTTGTTGAGGCATGCATGGATAATGACTATATCGTTCAATTTGCAGATTGCAATGAATATCTGAGGAAATCGGAGGTACCTTCAGGTTGGAAAAATTTCGCAGAGTTACAGCTCATGGGCCTTTAACGTGTTTCGTCTTTTGCCAACACCCTCTCAAGAGCCATCAATGCATCGGTATACAAAATAAGTTTACAATCTACAAAAGAACATGTAATGTACATATATGTTAACAAACGACCTAATGGCCTGTAGAGCTCGCTGTGTTATACAGAAAATAAGTACTTGTGACACATGTGTTGATATAGAAGGTGGAAATCTTTGATAGCTCATTTCAGAATGAATTGATCAAAAATGGCCAAAAAAGCTGCAAAAATACACAATTGTAGATTTCATCATAATTTGAACAATTTAAAATTAAGAGCATCCCTAAGAACATGTCTACCAAATATTAAAGCTATCAGACGAGTAGTTTTTGAGAAACAAATTTATCGATCAAAAAGGTAAAAATTGCCCTAAAATACAATATTGCAGATTTCACCATATCGATAACTCCTATGAACCTGTATGCTAAAGATCAAAGCTATTAGACGAGCATTTTTCAGAAACAAATTTTTGACAAAAAAAGAGGGCAAAACTAAGCCAAAAAAAAAACCAAATTGCACATTTCATCGTAATTTGAATATATAACATTTTGATCATCCCTATGAATCTGTATATAAAGTATCAGAGCTACCAGACAAGCAGTTTAGATGAAAAACGTTTGACCCAAAATAAGGAAAATTGCACTGAAAGTAAATATTTGCTTATTTTAAAACAATTTGAACAAATCTTTAAAAAAGTCATCCCCAGGGACTTCTATTCCAAATACAATAATAATAATTTATTGCTTTTCAAGGCCTCCGGCCCACATGCAAAAAAAGGAGAACAAAGCAAATTAATAAATTGAAGATGTTGCACAGGTTAAATAACATAACAGAATACCTATTCAAACGCAATAAGTGAAGATCGTAGCTCCATAGCTTAGAAGACATATTTACATAGATCAGTTAATCGGTCTGTGTCTTACAGAGACATTAATGTTTCAAATTTGTGAATGTTCGGTACCATATATGCGAAAATTAGTAAGTACACATTCCTGAGAATAGCTGCTCTGAAAGGTTCCATTTTTAGGTACATCCTCAGTGGTCAATCCGGCCTCAACTGCTCCTGACTTACATAATTTACACACTTTAAGATGTAAATCGATCCTATCACGTCGTCCTACCTCACTTTGTAGGTGGGACGATGGGTACCGACAGCGTGCAGAAGTTTGAGTAATTTTAGAATTACAATTTAAAGACAGGTACTTTTCTGTTCCAAGTAGGATTTTGATCATCCTGTATGTGCGAAGCTTTGTTTTTTCAGCTAGTTTTGCGGACCATGTTTGTTTACAAATGGTTGAAATTCAAGTGTACAATAGATTCAAAAACATTGCTTCGTTGCCGACATCCTGTGCTAGCCAGGCGTAACCTTGCCGTAAGAAAATAAAATGAGTTTAACTGATGTTGCTCATGTATGTATCCCTGACCGGTCTAAATTAAGCATGCGTGCGTGAGTGCTTCACGAACTCTACAACGTGTTGAGCGGTCTCAGTCAGAAAAATGTAACAACTTAGCCGGCTATTGAACCACTCTTTTTTGGGAGTGGAGATTTAGCCGACTGGTTCTGTCTCTGGCCTCTCAGCTAGGCGACTGATGCCGTATGTTGTGGGTTCGAATCCGATTGAAAACTATCCGTATTAAGCAACATACAATATGCCTTACGAGGAAGTCTGTCCGGTGACATACGGAGTAGTTTTACCCAGTAACTAACGAAACGTTTTGCAGTTGTGACAACAATTGGTAGGCATCCGCATTTTCCGAGCACTGCCTCGTTTGTTGTATTTTGACTGACAGAGAGAAAACAACGGTACCACTTTCTCTGTACTTTTTAAATTACGCCGTAGTACTGTGGCCCTCATATTTCGAAGCCAAAAACTTTGAAATAACATTTCAATGAAAACCTGCCCAATCTACGACTTGCCATAAGAAAATAGTTGAGAGACTTATTGGCTTGTCCTGCTAACACTGACAATGCGCAGGACCAAGTATATGAAAGGACCAGCCCCTGATATTTGTAGTACAGAACGATCTTGGAATTGTTGACAAGCCAACGTTCCTGAGTTGTACGATGACCCCCTTGACGAAATATCACTGTCTTTGTTTTGTCATGGTTGACAGTCCTGCGCCATTTTCTACAGAACTGTGAGAGGACATTAATTAGTGCCTGTAAATTACGTACAGAATCTGAAAAAATTACAATGTCGTCTGCATACAGTAAACAAAAAAGGTCATAAATATCTTGTATGAGTTTTATGCCCATTCTCCCAAAAAAGAGAATAATATAGGGCTTAAAGTGGCACTCCCACTTGGTAACATTTATAAAACACATTTTTTTTAATGCCAACGGTCGATATTTGACATGGCGACTGCGCGCGGATCGCGAGATATAGATAAAAAGATGTCTTCAAAAAAGTAAAAGTTTGAATTCCGGTGGCCCACCTGAATTCAGCTTCCGGACATAGAACGTTCAGCACTGGGGCCATTGTCAACTAAGCTATGGAGTACGAGTCTACGATGACGCTGCTGTACGCCACAGCAGTACCACTCGCGTCGGTGAGCGGTCATGTCCGATGGGAGAAAAAACGGCCAAAAAAAACCGAAAAACAAAGTTTGCTGATTCCACCGGAATTCGCATAGGTGACTAGCACAGAAAGGTGTGGTTGATACATAGTATGCATAGTGGCCGCCGCGTGATGTGCGCGCATACCACCGGCGATACCACCGATATCGAACCACGCGTAACTGTGTGGCAGACGACAAAATGTAGTCATCAGAGGCAACTAATATTTTACACGTAAAAACTGATATCTATGTGGTATTGTTTAAAAATTTAATACAACTGATTGAGAATAATCAAAACGACAAAAACTAAGGAGAAGTTTTAAACAAGAATTACCAGCGGTAAAGGCAATGATAATGATGTATATAAAGTCATCGCAGTAGAAGGTAATTTAATTGCGTCATTCGAACGTTTTTGGACTCCTTAGAATATCGTCAATCAGCACAACAACTCACTTTCGGGGGATTTCGGGTCATAACCAGAAACGATCGTAAAACTTCGGGATGTGAAAAATACGCACGGGAAATGACATGTTTTTATCGATATCTCGCGATCCGCGCGAAGTCACCACGTCAAATATTGACCGTTGGCACTAAAAAATACGTTTTAAAAATGTTACCAAGTGGGAGTGCCTCTTTAATATACACCCTCGTCTCACACCAGCTAAACATTTAAAATAATCAGAAGTGACATTTCTAGCTTTAACATAAGCTTTAACATTGCTGTACATTGAGTGTAAGATGCGGTACATATTTCCATTCACCCAAGAGACTTCAATTTATACATTAGGAAGGAGTGATTTACTCTATCAAAAGTTTTAGAATAGTCCACAAAAAGGCAGTAAAGTTTCCCATGTCTAAAGCTTAAATACGTCTGTATAATTTCATAACGTACGAAAACATTGTCTACAGTGAGGTGGTTTTTTCCGAAATCCGGCCCGGTAGTCAGAGAGTACATAAGAAGCCTCTGACCATTTACAAAGTCGCCGGTTCAAAATTGAAGTAAACTTTTCCCAAGTAAATAAAGAAGAGAAATTCCCCTCTAGTTATTAGCGTCACGTTTATCACCTTTTTAAAACAGGAATGATGACAGCAGAGGTCAATTCAGAAGGAAAGACGCCAGAATCCAAAATAAAATTAAACAACTCCTCTAAGATTGGAACAATTACGTCTGCTGAGAATTTTTAAAACTAGTTCGTTATACCATCGGGACCAGGGGATTTAGAATATTTAAGTAAGGCAAGACTGTAAAGTATTTCTTCCTCAGTAATTCTCGAGTTGATACGATGGGTGGATTCTGTATCGTAATTATCAAAGTCATCTTGATTGTTAGCCAATGCTTTAATTCCTCTTCTAAGCTATTCAAAATATTATTTTCTCCTTCAAAATCGACCGAGTTATTGAAAACGTTATAAAAATGTTCATACCAAGTTTGAATATCAATATTATCAGTTCCAAGGGAACTACTCCCTCGTCTGACCATTCTTTTCAAAATTAACCAAAAGTCTCTGGTACCGGGAGAAGAAACTTCTAATAGCTGGTTTCTAATTAGATTTTGATACTCTTGTTTGGCTCTCTTACAAGTGCACTGAAATTCTTTTTTGACATCCAAATATGATGACAATGCAGACGACGAATTATTTTTCCTGAATATGTTCAATGTCTGTAAAATGTCCTGGTTACTGGCTGACTGTCTTTTTTCTTGTTCAAATGCGAGCGGCCATCACACCCAGCGGTCCTTACAGCTTGATTCGGGTTTGAAATTACACTACAATTGGACATCAGCTGATACCAGCTTTTGTCCAAAAAAAAACCACTACATTAATCTGACCAATAGTATGATGGAGGATTGGAATCTGCAGTCCTAATATGTTTTTGAAATCAGTGAATGGGGACAGTTTTGCATCTTAAATGACAGTTTAGAGGAAAATGGTCAGATTCTGCTCTGGTTATGACACCAAAATAATTTACATAACGTAGGAGATCAGAGGACATAATGACATAGTCAACTACACCACAGCCATTTGTGGTCACACATGTTACATTGCCATCGTTATCGTCACAACATTCTACCATTTAATATATACATATAAAAACATTTGCATTGTTGTAGCAGTGACCTTCCCGCCTCATTGACAGCTGCGTCTTTAGAATTAGCATGTAGTATGAATTAGCAAGTAGCATGTGAAAGCTTTCAGGTTGATAGTCGATGAAAGCGGAAGGTAGATAATTCACAAAATCATCGACAATGAAATCCTCCTGAGATCTTGTTCCGGTGTTAAAATCGCCATCTTTAATATCCAAGCGTCTGATTAGCAGTTTTGAAGAAGATATGTAAAACAATTTTACCAAATATGACAGAAATTTCCTTAAAAATACAAATTTGCTTATGTCAGCACAATGAAGAAATCTGGATAAGGTTATCCCTATGAACCTGTATATCAAATATTAAAGCTGTTGGACCAGCCGTTAAGGAGAAGGAGATTTTTGCCCCACAATAACAAATTAGCCTAAAAAATACAAATTTCCTTAGTTCATCACAATTTGAACAAATCTGAAATAATCCATCCCAAGGGATGTCTACCCAAATATCAAGGCTGTCTGAGCAGCAGTTTTGAAGAAGGTTTTTCAAGATTTTTTGACCAAATATGACTAAAATTGCCTTTAAAATGCAAATTTGCATATGTCATCACAATTTGCATAAATCTGAATAAGGTCATCCCTAGGGACCAGTATTCAAAATATTGAAGGAATCGGAGTGACCGTTCTGAAGAAGAAACATTAAATGTAAAAAGTTGACGGACGTCGGTCAAAGGACGATGCCACACGTCAACGTATTACTGTAACGTAAGTTCCGCGTCACTGACAGAGGAGCTACACAGAAACGGACTTATATAGACTATTGTGGCACACCATAATTATTTTGATTTGGGGACGACAGTTATCCACTCTCATTAACAATCTGTAGTCTAATATTCAAATAAGATCCAGCCCAATCAACAGAATCGTGACACCAACCCAGTTTCAATCATATTTAAAATTGTATTATAGCTTTGTCAATACATTATTACTTAAAAATACCATGATTGATGGTGTCAAATGCCTTTTGTGGGTCGATTATAACTATTCCAGTCTGTTGGAAATCAAATTATGTAATATAATCTTAGCTATTAAGCTAAGGGCTATTTAATGATTCTCGGATACCAAAGTTCAATCAGTCGTACATCGTTAGTGATTCACCAATCGTAGACAAGGCCTGTCGCATTCCAAAACAGAGGATTCCATTTCCTACAATCAGTTTAACAGCGTCGATCATGTCTTCAACTATTCTTTGTCCTGTTTCAGATGTTACCAGCTCACCCGCAACCCCGGCTACGAAACTTTAGTGGTCCCAAACAACATCCAGCACGCAAAGAAAGGTCTGTTTAACTCTTTCGGTCATCAATGCGATCTTTGCGCAACCTAAGTTGAGAGTCCTTTTGAACAGTATTCAAGGGTTTCTGACATATAACCCAGTACTATTGTGCTTTTCTCCAAAAAGTTCTGCCTAAATTTACGTCAATGGATAGAAACGTTCTCATTCTCTTAAAACGTACGCAAAGAAAGGCCTTTTCAATCTTTCTGCCACCAACGCGATCCTTGCTCAACCTAACACTGTAAATCTATGCGATGTGTGACGCGTTCAGAGATGTCCAGTCAGTCTGTGAAATGACCTCACACAAATTGCAACACAAATGTTTTCAGTGGTTATGTACGAGGGGCTAAATGTAAAAAAAAATTAATTTACACAATCACGCTTATTTCAGAGACACAACAGATGGAACATTTGTAAAGAGGGGAAATCTTAATATATATATATATATATATATATATATATATATATATATATATATATATATATATATATATATATATATATATATATATATATATATCTGCAGGGCGGTAATACTGAGAATTAGGAACTTGTAGTTGTAACTCTACAGGCTGTTTCATGCGCTAAGCAAACATCAGGAGTGAGGATTTGGCGGGAATGGGACTGTTTATATTGTGTTGCAGGTGAGTATGCATATTCAAATAAGTGGTTGTGGCCAATGGCAGGTCAGTTATTAATGAGGAGGAATTTGCTACGGTGTCTGCATTTTCAGAGGAATTCTGCTCGTTTGTTGAGGGTTGATTTGCTGTCTGAATAAATTATATGGAGCTTTTCTGTTATGCAAAGGTTACAGCGTTTGGTTTTATTTGAATAGGGGGAGTTCTGTCGATAATTGACCATTTGATATCGTACTTTCTGTTGTTGTCTTTGAGTTTCCATAAGAATTTGGAGAGTTCTGTGCTATTTCTGTGCTTTGCTGTTTTTAATGTGTACTTTTGATAGGTGTATCTTTGTTTGAAGGTTGAGTCCGTGAGTCCAATGTAGTGTTTCTGATCGTTGTTTGTGGTGACAGTGGAAACATGACGGAGATTGGGGCTTCCATTTTTGGATAAAAGGGACCGGGATTAAAGGGGAAGTTCACAAAGGATGATTTTTACATATGTGCTAGCTTTGTGGTTGCTTATTCCGGAAAAGCCATTTTCACAATTCATAACTCGCCCGATTTTTTACAAAAAAAAAACGATAAAAATAACACCGGAGGTTGCATTTTAGGGCTTCATCAACTCCATGTCAATTGAATCATGGGTAAAAAGCGCCAAACTTTGCACTTTCATAACGTCATATGGAAGGGACATCTTCCAATAGATATGACATTGTCCACTCACCAACGTTCACGCCAGGTTGTGCGTATTTGCATATCTATTATTCATACGGATTATCCTTGCATAAACAATTAAATCAGTTAAATAAACTGTCAGTATCTAGTTTTTGTGGTGCTGTTTACCCGATGAATTCAACTACTCTTTTCATTTGAACACCCTATGTTTTTCTCAAAACATATTTTTTTCATACCCTTATCAATTCGACCACCGAGAGAAACTTGGACTTTCTCAATCTCTATTAATTTGATCGGATGGCTTAGCCCTCTAAAATTTCTTTAGTTAGTAAATGAACGATATATATCCATATATCTTTCTTTCATGAATGTGACTTTGTTTGTGTACCGTCTATTTACTGTCTGTTCTGTGCTGTTTTGTGTCTATGTTTACAACTATTGTCTTCCGAATTCCGACCTACTGTCATTGGATTATGGATTGGTATGATTGCGATTATTTCAGGACATCGAAAACAAGAGCGTCGGATGTGTTGAACCACGGTCAGTGCAGACAAAAGGCAGAAATGTTGAACCGAAAGGGCTTTGTAAGATTGGTTTTATACTCAGGGTTTCCACTTGGACACGATCATTTTCGCCGAATGGGAAACCTTAGGCCTACAGATTTTGGTAAGCTCGATATCAGAACTTGAATATGCGTGAAGTTTCAGCGAGTGTGAATTACAAACGCTTTTAGTCTCTGGTCGTTTCAGTTGAAATTATTTTCCGACCTTGATACAAAAAAATTCAAAAGACATTACCTACTTTCTCTCTCTGATTTCTCATCGTCTTTTCCGAATTCTCTCCATCCCCTGTCGATTGAAATTTACTGACTCAGTTTTTCTGCGTGTGAATCCAGCACAGTATTTTCATAATCAGTAATTTTCCTTATTTGACAGATGTTATGTTCTAAACCACGTGTTACTTGTTCCTGACACACGAAGAGAGAAGTGCCCCGTCCACTAAAAGGAATAGTTGGCGATATCTTTTGCTCCGTTCCGACAATTTGGTCAGCTAACCCAAATTTCTGGCTCCTTACTGTACTTCACCCGATACAAAAACTAAGCAGTCGGAGATTGTGACAGTGATTTGAAGAAAGTGCAAATTTATATTATTTTAACCTTATTAGTTAGTCAGTGCCGCAATTACGGGGCGTCTGTGTTTTGTGTACGGCGATTTTGACGTCATCAGTTTGTGGCTATACCGCTTGTAAAATGGTGCCTACGCACGTGTAAAAGAGGGTATGACTGACCGTAAACCATTAAGTAAAACCAGACAGTATCGATAACAGACTTTCAAATTTGGTTCAAAGACACTCATTATATATTCATAAAAATATGAGAGGAATTTTTAAAACGGTAAAACTCATTTTCCTGTACAATGCTGTACCTACAGGAAGATGGTCCCTACCGTATCACGTGATGATTTCCCATGATTCAATTACATAGAGTTGATGAAGCCCTAAAATGCAACTTCCGGTGCTATTTTTATCCGTTTTTTAAAAAAATCTGGCGAGTTATAAATTGTGAAAATGGCTTTTCCGGAATAAGCAACCACAAAGATAGCATATATGTAAAAATCATCCTTGGTGAACTTCCTCTTTAAGGGTCGCATGACTCCAGTTGACAGCGGCCATTGCAGTGCAGTCTGCCCTGCCTGCCTTTTCAGTTTGAAAGAACAAATAAGGCTGTATTCAAAACCTACATAAAAATTGACGCATCAAAAACCTGGGCTTTAAACTACCCTTCAAATAGCCTCAGTTATTATCCTTGACTTTCACAGACATAAAACCTGTGCGTCGACCCTGGTAGTTCTGCCCTGGTGTACAAAAGCATTGTCAAAGATTGAATTGGTACTTCTCAAACAATCCAATATATCGTGAAAACGACATGAGCGATCTGTATGCCTTTTGCAAACTTGAACGTGCTTACGCTAAGAATGATACAAGTAAAATTCCAGTTCAATCGGTGCGTTGGTTCTGGAGAAGAAGATTTTTAAAGATGAAATTGTTATTTCTCAAAAATCAAATATGGCGGCCATTAGGTCACGCGACCGCACATGATTTCATTTGCAAATATCAAAGACCTAAGATCATGCCTGCTACACACCAAAAGGTTGCCACCCTTGTTAGTACTTGCATTAATGATTGTACAAATTTTGAGCTTCAATGGTCTCTTGGTCCTTGTAAAGAAGAATTTTTGATATTATCATGTGGTTATGTATTCATTGCTTCGCTTCGATAAAGTTTATGTGTGATCTGCCATAGTGAGCGTACGAGTGTAAGTGCGTCACGAACTCTACAGCGTGTGGAGAGATCACATTTAGAAAATATGGTAACAACTTGGTTCGGTTATTGAACCAAGCTTTTAGGGATTGGGGATTTGGCCGAGCGGTTTTGTCTGTGGCTTCCTCGCCAGGTGGCTGGATTCCGTAGGTTGTGAGTACTAACCCCGATTGGAACCACCGTATTTTCTCTCCTGGATTGATAGCTCTGCTGGTGGACAGAATTGTCCCCGAGGCTGTCTTTCGCCCAGTTTAAGCGTTATATTTATTGCTTCGCTTCGATAAAGTTTGTTTGTGATCTGTCATAGTGAGCTTACGAGCATGAGTGTTTCACGAACTCTACAGCATGTGGAGAGATCACATTCAGAAAATATGGTAACAACTTAGTTCGGTTATCGAACCAATCTTTTGGAGATCTGTGGCTTCTCCGCTAGGTGGCTTGGTATCGTAGGTTGTGAGTTTGAACCCAATGGAAACCACCGTATTTTCTCTCCTGGGTTGATAGTGCTCAGTGCTGGTGGACAGAATTGTCCCCGAGGCTCTTTCGCTCAGTTTAAGTGTTGTATTCATTGCTTCGCTTCGATAAAATTTGTTTTTGATCTGTCATAGTGAGCGTAAGAGCATGAGTGCTTCACGAACTCTACAGCGTGTGAAAAGGTCACATTCAGAAAAAATGGTAACTTAGTTTGGTTATTGAGTCAATCTCTTTGAGATTGGGAATTCGGCCGAGCGGTTTTGTCTGTGGCTTCTCTGCTGGGTGACTGGGTACCATACGTTGTGAGTTCGGACCCGATTGAAACCACCGTATTATTATACGTTTTTTGTGAAATTCAATTTTGCCGCCAAGCCATGTGACCGGTCCGTATGCCTATCGCAAACTTACTTATACCCACGCTATGGCTGATGTGAACATAATTTCATTTCATATGGTGGGGTCGTTCTGGAGAAGCAGATTTTTTTATATTATTCAAAGGCTTTCGCAAAATCAAATATGTTTTCCCAAACTACGTGACCGATTGAAATGTTTTCTTAACCTTGAAAATGCTCACACTAACGGTGATATGAGGCAAATTTCAGTTCAAAAGGTGCATTGGTTCTGGAGAAGAAGATTTTGAAAGATTAAGTTGGTATTGTTTAAAAATCAATATGGCCGCCAACCCACGGGACCGATCACAATGATTTTCGCAAACTTAAAAGTATTCACACTAAGGGTGACACAAGTGAAATTTCACAGTAAATGGTGCACTGATTCCGGAAAAGAAGATATTTAAAGATAACATTGGGATTTTCACAAAATCCAATATAGCGGCCAAACCACTTGACCGATCCATATACCTTTCGCTAACTTAAAAGAGCTCACACTAAGAATGATATGAGTAAAATGTCAGTTCAATCGATGTGTTGGTTCTGGTGAAGAAGATTGTTAAAGACTAAATTATATCTTTCAAAAATCCAATATGGCGGCCATTTGGTCACGTTACCGCACGCGATTTTACTTGCCAATATTAAAGGCCTAACATCATGCTTGCTGCACACCAAATTTCAAATCGACCAAACCCCTAGATATAAGGAAAAGCCATTTAAAGGTTTTGGGAAAATCCAATATTGCAGCCAGGTCATATGACCAATCGAAATTTGTAGGGATAGGTGCAGTAGTACTCATATTGATCGCCCACAAAAACAATAGGGCCCCAGCCCATAGGGTTTGGCCCCTAATAATGTCGGACTTGAACAATTAGTCCCTCCAAAAGGACTAGATACAGAATTTCGCTTGTTGTAAGGAATTCATGAAAGCAATGTGAACAAGTACATTATCCGCCAATAATGCACAGTTTTCATGTAATCTTACAGCAACGGTATGCCGAAAAAAACTTGAGTTAACTGACGTGAATAAATGTCTCGAGTTTTACCGAACGAAGATAACCCTCTGCTTATGTGCATGTATAAGCCCCTCCACCAGTAGATATTGGCTTGTTACAGCCGGTAAAATTACTTTTCAGATCAAAGAATTACTGGGACATTGGAGATCACATAAACACTTCCAGAAATGCTGAAGTCACATTAGCACAGAGAAAATTTATAAACGCTGGGGTTTTGTCGGTCAGATTTCAAAGGATTTCTTAGTCTTCTGTAGTATTCAGAAATTGCTAAATACAAGTTTACATAAAGGTCGGCAATTTTTTTCTTATGATTATTTGTATTGGGTTTTACATATACTCAGAGTGAGCCGAAACTGTACGAGTAACAAACGCCTACCTGATGGTTTACTATTGTTGCGTCCAATGTCCAAGATGGCGTCCAACGAGTGCGTCTTGATCGCTGAATATTCACTTGACACACAAAATCAAACATATACTCATCAAAAGAGCTGCATACCCAGGGTTCTTGTAAAAAGATGACGTCTCATACAGAAGAGGCCGAAGCACTTGTACCGTCAACACATAATAAGAAGTATTTTTTGTCCGGACTAGTGTAGTTCGTCTCTGAAAATTCTACACGATAGCGACTGGCGTCCCTCAGGTAGCGTTCATTCATAGTAATAGGGGTGTAACGGGGGAAATTGACAAATGTCTATTCCAGTCTCCAAATTAAAACTATCAAACATTTCTACACTTTAAAACCAGACTAATTTCTTTAAAGGTTCAGCTTCTGTCCCTTTAACTGAAAGTTGCAGATCAAACCGTGGTTTGACAGCCTTATAGAGTGATGACGAATCAACATTAACACTAGGTGTAATTTCAATGTTATGTTTTACGACAGCTTTAAAATGTCGAAAAGTAATACGCTTCTTAGTCTGCAACACTGTGGAAGACCTTTATGTTTGACTTTGTTGAATATGGTACTTGGTAAACGCAGCTTCATTCTGCTCTCCAAATGCAAATGCACCGGTAAAAATTTAAAAAAAACGTGCTCAGAGAATTGTCCGTAACAGCGAGCAGAATCTTAAACCGATTGATGTAAACTAATGGAATGCGTCCACTAATTTGACACAAGGTATGATTATAAAAAAAGTGCACCCGATCGCCTGGTTTCAGTCTGACTCCCTTGTTTCGAAAACCTTGATACGCATAGCATGACTTCCCTCGGCCATGCAATTCTCGCATGTACTCAACAGGAAAGCCCACTGAATCAAGACACAAAAACAGTGGACTATTTCAAGCTATGACCAAAGCGAGCGAGCCTTATCATAACAAACTTTCAGGTCACACTTAAAATCCCTTTAAAGCATTGACCAGATCTAGAGCGACCGGGCGCAATGATAACAAACTTCCAGATCACACTTAAAATCCCTTTAAAGCTTTCAACTTTTACCAAATATCTCTACAATCCTTTTGAACTCGTAGTCGCATTTTAAACTTTCGAATTCTCATTTTTACTAACTCCCATTTTTGACTAAGGTTGCATTCACAAACACCTCTGGAGGGGGCAGAAGAATCCCAAAAACGTCTCAGATTTTGTCAAATGCCCGCAAAACAAACTCACAATGCATTCAAATTCCCCCTTCCAAGTTGATATTATTTTAAAATCCCCCTCAAAGGGATGGGATAGAATTTACAGCTGGGTCGCATTTCTTTGCGCAAGCATTTGTGGGAGTATGTCAGTTTGGCGCCCTCATGAGACTGTCATGATGCCGTAAGGAGCGTTCACCTATTACGGCCAGGGATGGGCCGGCAAAATCCAGGGGGGTCACCTTAATTTGAAAACTGAAAAGGGGTCATATATTTTTCAAACAGCACAGAGGAACTTGATTTTCGTAAGTATCCGTCCCCTCAAAAAGCAGTTTAAGTGTCAAAAATATTCTGGGAAATAAATGTGATTCGATGATTTCATTCTCTGAAGTCATTTTACTGTAAATCTGAATAAAAGTATAATTAAATGTCACACGAACATCTTGCCTTGGCACCTCTGAGGCTTGTTTTCTTGTAAATCGTACTCACTGAGGACAACGAACTATTCCTATTACTTACATATTAGAGATGTAGCAAGTTTTGCCAGGGAAAATATTGAACAGTCACCTGTAGACTACCATATGACATTAAACTGGTCCAATAATCATTTCTATTCAAGGTAATACGTAACCAGGTCCTTGGGACATTTGAGATTTACAAATTTAAGTAGTACCATCCTTGAACCACTGATAGTTAGTGGTGGTACCAGGTGTCCGGAATGGGTAAGCGTACCCTGCTAGCATGCTACACCCGTGAGAATTGGTCCCAAAATTGTCTAAATATTGTATGAAGTGATACAGTATATGAAGCACTGCAATACGAAAAGTATTGTCCATGAAAAGTGAAATGATATTTTAAGGTGAAATTCCAAAATCATAATTGTTGTCCACATCTGAACTTTTAAACGCCCTATTTGAACCAAGTACATCTGCATCAATTGTCAAATACCTATAAAAAGCACAGATTTGGTCAGTTTATTGTAAAAAAAAAATTAATTGTTTTCCCATAGACTTCAGTGTATATTAAATCAACATTTTGATTAAATTCCAAAATCAAATTTCTGTCGCACACATTCATTTGTAAGCTCCCTAGTCTAATCAAGTACATTTAAATGAATCATCAAATATCTATAAATGCTAAGATATTGCTAGTTTTATGTAGGAAAAAATATTTATAGTTTACTCATAGACTACCATGTATAGTGAATCAACATTTCGGTGAAATTGCAAAATCAGATTTCTTGAACACACATCCATTTCTAACCACCATAATTTAATCAAGTGCAATTATGTCAATTATCCAACGCCTATATATGCACAAGTATGGCAAGCTTTTCATTGGAAAAAAATTATTCACAGTTTCATCATAGACTCCCATGTATAGGGAATGAACATGTTTGGTGAAATTCCAAAATCAAATATTTTGTACATATACGAGTTGTAACCACCCTATTCCAGTAAAGTACATTAATGTACATTATCAAACATATATAAATGCTTAGATATTGCTAGTTCTGTATTGAAAAAGTATAAAACAGTTTTCTCATAGATTACCATGTATAGTGAATCAACATTATCAATGAAATCAAAAAATCTCATTTTTGTACAAGCAATTTTTACTTGCCATTACAAGCAATGTACATTTACATGAATCATCAAACATATTTAAATTAACAGATATAGATTGGGTTTTTTTTATGGGAAAATTGTAATATTTTGCACAATAGACTCCCATGTATTATGATATGATATTTTAGGACGAAGCATTGTATCAGCCACACTGTGCCTATGCCAGGAAATGCCAAGAGGATATGACTGGTTAACCTCGCTGTTAATTTTATGCAGGAAATTACAATAACAATGCTTGGTCGAATGACGCAGTGCATTAAGGGCGGGATCGCCAGTGGTATAGGAGAGGAGTACCTTCCCGATGGTGATAAGTGGTGCGGATTATTGTCGCCTAGGTGACTGGCGCATACGCGTGCCAAAAGACACCTATGGTTGATTTCCTGTTGACCAGTCGGATGGCAGAGTTGCAAATACCTGGACTGAACCATTTTGTTTTTTGTGGGTGTCGGTGGTACTTTGACAATAAAAGTAAAGATGCACACATATTGAGTTTATTGTCTTGTTTATGAGCGGCCAGTATTTCCAACAGCATAAATTATGTGCATTTGCCCTAGAAGGAATAATTTCGAATAAAACATCGCGAATGTAACCACATTCCTTAAGCTCGACGTACACTTAAGTGCCCCAAAGAACCATGAAATCGCCCGACTTTCGATTGAAGAGATGAGATTTGCCAAACAGTGTATACAGAAATTTCAAAGTGGCAGATGACTTTATTTTTAGAATCATAGACAGTATAACAAGATGTAAAAAATGTGAAAAAGGGTCCCCACCTAACTATCCTATATGTTTTTGTGTCGAGTTTGTGTTTGATTCGTTTCGAAAATGTGTTCCTACATTCTTATCCGATTGTTTTGTGTTAATGAAATGTTTGTTTCGCTTTGGATATATGTAGGGAAGTTTGGATTAGTTTGTACGGTAATGTTTCGTTTGTGGGGGGAAAGCTTATGGCGAGACGCAGCCGGGCCTATGGTGTTACAAAGTTGATAGAGTGGCCCTTTGACGTTTTGGGCGAAACCCGAGTGTGGTTTCTTATCAGTCGCGGTGTATATTCTTTCCTTAGTTTGTGTTTGTGAAAATTTATTTAATTGCATTTTAGTGGTCTTGCTCTTCGAGTAGCGAGGCAAGTATATTAATTTTTGGTCACGTTGTGAGTCCGTTTGGTGTTTCGGTTTGTTTGTTCTATGTTTCTTTACTTCGGTAAATTTTGTTTTGACTGGTGTGTCTTTTAGATTTTTGCGGAGGTTTGTGAATTTTTAGGCAATAAGTACCATTGTGAGTACGGATTTTATGTTTATTGGATCAAGATACTTACAAGTATCATGGTTGATGTGCTTGTTCTCGTAAATTTTGATTAATAGTTCGTTTACTTTGTTTACTGTTTGTTCTTGCTTGTTGTGTATAATACTGAGTGTTGTGTAATTGCCTTTCGCATTCGAGTACGTAATCGTTTGTGTTGACAATGACGAAAATCCGACCCTTGTCGAAGGGTTTTTTCCCAAATTTGTCTATTGTTTGCAAGCTGGTTTATCGCGATTCTTTTGGCACGCGACATATTTTGTATGCAACAACTGTCAATCTCAACCAAAATTCCACCACCTGTGTAACCAGCGATGTTTAGCCCATGTAGATTCACTCCAGTCTAGTCTCCTGATGAGTGAGTTTCTCGACTCACGAAACAACGTTGTAGAGATGACATTGTAAAATCAATTCTCCAGCATCCCTTATACATCTAGCTCTACTTTTGTATTGAGCACTTTGCATCGGACAAGTCGAACCGCATACTTCGTATGTATGTATGTATGTATGTATGTATGTATGTATGTATGTATGTATGTATGTATGTATGTCCGTTTGTGAGGCGTCCGTCCACTCAAAAATCTTGACCACCGCAGTACTTACTGATTTGATATTTGTTGTGTAGATTAAAAATATGATTTTGAGAAACTTTTTTTTTAATTTTTTGATATTGTTGAAAATAGACAATTTAATGCCAAAAAGGTGTTTTTGGTAAAAATCTTCTCCTTCATAACCGCTGGTCAGACAGCTATGTTATTTGGTATACAGGTCCCTAGAGGTGACCCAACTTAGATTTGTTCAAATTGTGATGAAATATGCAAATGTGTATTTTTAAGGAATTGTTTTGTCATTTTTGGTCAAAATTTGACTAACATTGTATGTAATTCTTGTACTGTATAAACCCTATCAATTCACTCAGAAAAAATAATGAATATGATTTTAAACACTTGAATTACATGTAATTTGGAAATCATCAAAGCCAAAATAATTTTGTGTAGAATTATCAGAAAGTTCAACTTTTTTTACAGTTCATAGTGAAATGCTTACCATCTTGGAGGATTAAAACATGTAAAGGCAACTTTCCTGAATCCCAACTTTGACAAATTCTGAACCGGCATTTATTGGGCCCTGTGTGTTATCTAAAAGAAATTGCTCAAAATAGTCAATAGAGATAGAGATAGAGATAGAGAAAGTTCTAATTTCCATTTATGGTTGACTTGGTAAGGATAAAATAAAATTACTTTTTGAGGAAAAAACTAGAGTGGTCAATTAAAAGAGTGGTCAAAGTGATAGGGTTTTTATGGTAAAGCTGGGCTGTAAGATTCCTCATGTGCTACTTATAGCAATTATGCAATCTGTGTAAACTGTGCAAAGTTACATGATTCCTTATAATGCTTTTGATGACATTGAACTTCTTAAGTTTCAAACATTTGTCTCTTCAGTGTGCTTTCTCTGAGTATGTACAGTCTCAACTTATTCAACAGAACTTACAATGTTAATTTGAAAGTTAAAATGTGCTTGGTTAATAGGATGAAAATACTGATAAAGGTAAGATTCTTTATAACCTGACTGATATGCTGTTTTTTATGACGTAAATCTTGATTTAAGCAAGTCTTGTTTACTTTAATTAGAATGTAATTAACTCTCGTTTATTAGCTACTATAGACTATAGACTAATATAGTCTATAGAAGCTATTGGGATGGGTATCCGTCCTGCATGCACCGTCAGTCTGTATGTATGTATGTATGTATGTATGTATGTATGTATGTATGTATGTATGTATGTATGTATGTATGTATGTATGTATGTATGTATGTATGTATGTATGTATGTATGCAAATTAGCGCCAAAAAAGGCGTTTCTGGTAAAAAATCTTCTTGATAACCACTGGTCAGACAGCTTTGTTATTTGGTATACAGGTTCCTAGTGATAACCCAACTTAGATTTGTTCAAATATGCAAATCTGAATTTTTTTACGGATGTTCTTTTCCATTTTTGGTCAGGCCATCCTGAAATGAGCTATCGAAGATATCCACCATCTTCATCAATACATGTGTCACAAAAGGTTATTCTCTACATAACACAGCACACGGTCCCTCCAGAGCTCTGTCAACTGTTGAGTTGCTTGTTTTTTTTATACCGCTGGTCAGACAGCTTTAATATTTGGATTACAAGTCCCTAGGATGACCTAAGTGAGATAATTTCATACAGTCACGAAATACTTAATTTTGTATCCATGTCAGGGACTTCAGGGACTTTGGCCCTATGTTTTTGGTAGTTCTCTTTTTGGAGTATTTGGTGGCCCTGAAAAGGGCCGCTTGGTATTGGTTTGTGTTAGCGCTTGGCGCGTTTGTTTTGGCGATGAGCCTTGCTTTTTTATGCTTCTTTTCGCCGATTCGATGTGCTTGGTGAGTAGGTGTTTGCCGCCTTCTTGTCACTGTGTGTGCGTACATGGACAGTCTGCATAGCCCTCGAATGTGGTCTCGATTTTTATCAATCTTACAATTTAGGAGTATATATCAAAACTGATAAAAATGATTTATGTTTTCACATGGATTCACAAAAGTTTCGCCCTGGTGTTCATTTTTGGCCCATAAATTCCATCTACCCACCCTTTGCAGAGTAGTAAGCTTATGGGGCAAGTAAACTGTTATGTAGGTCATTTCCCCCACACTCATCATGACCTGAGTTCAATTAGTCTAGAACATTCTCAAGGTCACTGCCCTTAATGACCTCACAACCTTGAATGCAATTAGTCATGTTTGGAATGTTCTGGAAAGTTGATTAGTTGTGTAAGAGAGATAATTTTAGAACAGTAATTAGCATGTCAATAAAAGTTCTAGATTGTTCTTATATGCCCTTATGAAAGCACATGTGTATAATCTTTAATCTTTAATCTTTATTTCTTATATAGCGCATTACATTAAAAATAATCTCAATGCGCTTTACACTTAAAATCAACAAAGAGAAGGATGAAACAAA
>LD342656.1:310401-321007 GCA_001465055.1 Ptychodera flava
CCGTCAATCAAAAGCTTGCATAAACTCTGTTTGCAGGATTAGTAACATGTAACAAAAGGTTGAGATCAGTTTGTGTAATTAATGTTACAGAAATCAAACATCATACTACTAGCCATGTGTTTGACTGGGAGGAGAACTCCACTAATGCGAGAACCAGGGATTGAAAAGTGCCGCTTTAATTGGGTCGGTGAACAGTCAATTAATAGTTTAATTGACTACCTGGGTGATTGGCACGTCATGTCCCAAGACGTCATATGCAAAGCAGGCCAAAAGACAAAAGATATTGACCGCTGGCCAGGGGTCACCATGAATACGTAATGAAGCTTCAGTACGCAGAAATCGCGGTGTCAAGCCCTTCTAAACCGGTCAAATCCTCTTGGCATTTCCTCTCATGCCTTTTACGATACTAGTTGTGACCCTCCCAAAAGGCATGCGTGAAATTTCGTGATACTTCAAAATGCTTCCATAAAAAATTGCTACCCAACTGTAATTTCTGTTCAATCTCTTTTGAGGGGGATTTCAAAATTATAGCAAGTAAGAAGGGGAGATTTGAACGCCTTGTGAGTTTGTTAGAGGCCATTTGAAAAAAAATTGAGAATGTTTTATTTTATTCTACCGCTTCCCCTTCCAGAGGTGTTTGTAGACTAGAGTAGAAACCTAACGATTGGAGGAGAGCTGTGAAAGATGTCATTTTTGGCGGATAGTGATCTATGAACAATTTTTCCAATATAAAACCACAGTCCCTCCACCAAAGGGACCGTGATAAAACTAGCAACATGTATGCATTTTAGACGTTTGATAATTAATATAAATGTACTTGGTTAGAATAGGTTGGTTACAAGTGCATATGTATGCAATACATTTGATTTTGGAATTTCACGGAAAATTTTGATTCATAATAAATTGGAGTCGATGAGAAAACTATGAACTACTATACTAAACTATCTAAATCTGGGCTTTTATAAGCTGCAAAAATTTGTAGCCCACGGGCTACTATTGTTTTAGCTAAGCGTTTATAAGTGTTTGACAATTGATACAAATATGCTTGATTCTAATAAGGTAGTTCAGATGTGGACATCAAATATGATTTTGGAATTTCACCCTTATTGTCGTGTTCACCTGTCTTGCAAGATTAGTGTGATCTATAGAAACGCGCTTGAAGGGATTTTTAGAGATTGGGGTATCACCTTTGAACTTTACTCTGTAGTTAAGTAGCCTAACAAGTGATCAATCTTAAATGTTTGCATTCTTCAAGTCATTGTGGCGACCGACGTGAGGAAAGTGGTGCTTGGCTGATCACTTGTGAACTCTACCAGTTCTTCCTCCCCATCTTTCTTTTGAAACGGTCAAATCTTTCTATAATTTCCGGACTATATACATGTACCTACATTTTAAACATCTATAGTTGATTAAGGGTGTTTTTCTTTAGCTTTAGATGTTTTATCTCCTCTCTCCAACTATTGTAAAGCCTATCTAAAATAGTTTACCTATAGTAATTCAACTTGACCGATAGTAGATAGTAATGATTGCAAGCATACGCAGCTTCCTGTGATTTACCAAGCTGTTTTTTTCTAAAACTTGAAGTAACTGTCTGTCTTCAGTTGAGTGATGTATTATTTTTACAGATGATCAAGTTATTAAAAATGACCGGAGGTTGATATTGACTCAAGATTCAAGTTATCAGCATTAAATTCGAACTGTATTCAAAGTCATTTATTCGTTATAATATGCAGATTTTGAAACTGTTTTAAGTCTTACTCTTTCAGACAGAAGTAGAACAAAGCTGAGAGTAAAGTAGAGCTGAAAGAAGATTCGGAGATTTAAAAGTCGAGTCTTCAGCGTTGCCGTTCAGATAAAGTTCCAAAGTGGTGTTTACAACCGACAACTTGGTGTGTAAGATTCACTTACTGAAAGCATCACGAGCCCAAACCGGTACCTTAACTCATACAGACGCCCATTGGCTATAAATACCGGATTACATGAAAGGACGCTCATTATGCAGAGATTCCGTGCGAGGAGCTTGAACTGAGAGCTCCAGAGATTGCGGTTTTTTGCGTGTTTTTTAATGAAAATTTATGAAATGGGAATGCTCTACAGCAGGGTAAATACCTGATCAATACGTAACGACTACATATTTTTTAAACCGATAAGTTTTCGGGACAATTTTAGTAAGTAATTGTGCGTGGCCGGTGAGAACGTCGACTCAGGGGACGCTGATTTGGATTTGAATACCACTGTCAATAAAACCTTGTGCAAAGTAAGACACGAGTCAGCTTGATGTGTCGCTAATGTTGATTAGCATTTGCCTTATCTGCTAATGGTGACTAAAATAAATAAAATATGTGTCAAGATTTCCAGTGTCGAAAGACGTGCGCTTTAGTTTCTTCACAGTTCTCCAACTTTTGTATCTACCCGCCGCATTTCTGGGGATAAAAAACGTAATCAGACTACATTCAAGTCGATAACATCTTGGTAACCGTGAACACGGTCCCTCTACAAAACGTGCCGTGAAGAAGAAAATGTATTTTCGGGTTCTCTCTTACTGGAAAGTTTGGTGGCCCTGAAAAGGGCCGTTTGGTTTGGTTTTGTGACTTCTACCGTACACCCAACGATGGCAAATGTGTATGGTACGCCGGGCAAATTTGGATAACGATCGGACAACAAAAGTCACGCAAAATGGCGAATCAGTTTTCTTCTTTTGACGAGTACGTCACCGACCTGCATCAGATGCTGTTTTCGGGCCAAAAATCGCTCATCACGCCTTGAGCTTGTGTCCGGTAAAGGATATCCCAATACTTCCGACAGTTGCCAAACTAATGATGCTAAACTCAGAATGACAAATCAAGAAATTTACGTTCAATACCCCGGCAAAGAGGTGTGAAGCGGTACGGCATCCGTGTATATTTTCCCATGAAGTGTCGTTTGTACCTCCATGAGTCTACTAATAAACCAAATGTTTATTTGACCATGGAGCTAAAAAAAGGATGATTTGACTTCCTTTGTTTCGTTCCGTCGTCACTTCGAGCGTACGTATCCACGTGAGCAATTGCCATCTTATCGATAACCGACACGATGCATGTCCATTGCATATCGATCAAAGTTCATTATGTCTGAGAAATTAACGAGATTTCCTGTCCGAGTTTTCGAAATGCATCCGATTTTTGTACTTTTTTGGTTCCAATGCAAACGAAGTCTCGCAACACAAATTGGCAAATAATGTAATACACAATGATCTGGACTTGTTTTCTGACTTCCGACCGCCATCTTGGCCTCATAAAAGTTTTACGTTGGCTGGTTGCGTCGGGATCACGGTTCAATCTTCAGAAAACACTCATTTTATGTTAATTCGACACTGATGTTTCTAAATTTAATAAAACATTAGTTCTAAGAATTTGAGATATTCGAACGATGCCGATCGTGTTTTTTTGCATACCAGTATATTGACTTGTAATTTTGTGGGTCGAGGCATAGGCAGTATGGGGGGAAGATGGTCGAGGACACTGTTCGCATCCGGCGCCAAGCGACACACTGCTGGTATCGGTGAAATATGTAACTCGAACGCATATGAAAACACCTCATGCCAAAATGTACGTACTCCGACGTGCTCATCGACGTTCGACGTGAATTTATAATTGTAAATCTACTAATATAGCGGTGTTTGACGCAAAACAATGAAAACGATACGATGGAGTACCCACTAATGCGCGAACATGGGATTAAGAACGGCGGCTTTAAAGGAAGAGACGTAAATAATGTCTCTAGGGGTCTGTTACGGTAGAATTTACAACACACAGACAGTGAATACGAGAAGCGCACGATGGAGTTCAATAGTAACCAAAGTGATTGTATCACAAATAATTAAAACTATACAAAAGCTACCCTGCTTGGTCGAGAGCTTCGAGTATTAGTTTAATCAGTCCTTTACACAAAAGTCCACAATCAAACAGTCAAAAATTCAAAACATCCAACAGTCCGGTCTCATAATGCGACGTGGCATTCAGTACACAGTCCGCATCAATAGCCTTTTTTACCTCTTCCTTCTTTACATACTGAACAAATAATGTTGACTGTCCTGCAATATCTGCGTTGGTTCTGTAAACTCAAGTTCTCAATACTGTCAGTTGTGCAGCACTCATTCAGGTCAGACAGGCATGTCCAGCAATCTCTAGGTCAGACAGGCATTCAGGTGCGGAATTGTGTTTTTATCGTTTTTAGAAAGTTTAGCTGGAAGTTTAGAGAGCTAAATTAGAATTGTCTAAATCTAAATCTAAACTTAGAAAGTTAAACCAGAAACGATAATTATCGTTTTCTAAACTGCGTTCTAAATTTAGAAATTAGCTGGTTTAGAAATTCGAGCCTCGGGTGAAAACACTTTTCCAAGGATATATCCGATAAAAAAAGATAATTATCACTTTCTAAATATCGTTCTAAGTTTAGAAAATAGCTGTAGTTTAGAAAGTCGGCCTTGCAGTGGAAAAGGTTTTCCAAGGATATATCGGATAAAAACGATAATTATCACTTTCTGTTCTAAGTTTAGATATTAGCTGAAGTTTAGAAAGTCGGGCCTTGGCTGAAAAAATTTGTTCGAGGATATATCCGATAAAAACGATAATTAGCACTTACTAAATAGCGTTCTAAGTTTAGAAATTAGCTGAAGTTTAGAAATTCGGTCCTTGGGTGAAAAAAATTGTTCGAGGATATATCAGATAAAAACGATAATTATCGCTTTCTAAATAGCGTTCTAAGTTTAGAAATTAGCTGAAGTTTAGAAAGTCGGGCCTTGGGTGAACTATTTTTCAAAGGATATATCCGATAAAAACGATAATTATCGCTTTGTAAATAGCGTTCTAAATTTAGAAATTAGCTGTAGTTTAGAAGAAATTTGTCAACCTAAGGCCCGACTTTCTAAGGATATGGTTCTATCCGACATCTTCCAAGGATATGTCGGATAGAAACAGGAAAATAGTATATCAGTTTTCCCAAGCGGCAAATCCAAAGCTCAAATGTGATTTTTTCCATAGACCCGCGAGAAAAGCGCCTCGTATTGAATTGACCATTGCAACGGGCAAGAATTGAATGTCATAAAGTAGAAAAATGTGGCTGTGAGTGACCGATGACGAAAAATTGTGAATGTTTATTCTTTGACCGTCAAAAACAAAGACTGTCAAATAGCCTCCGCTAGTGTTAATGACAAATAAACCAGATGTGTGACGTGAAGACGAATGTAAATAACCATATTGCCACAATAGGGCCGTTCACAGTTTACGTCACTGTTCTCTCATTAATATGCAAAAATAAATATTTGTCCGCATTTTTAGATTACGCTTTTGAAAATTACGCATGCAAGAACGACGAAAATACATCTCAGTGGGCGACTGCTAGTGTAACAGTGAATACTAAAAAACATATTCACGACTCAGAGTACAAGCTGCAAAAACAGCCACGCATGCAACATTGATAAAATTTGTCCGCATTTCAAGCTGCGTGTCCGATGTCGCGCGCGTACAGCTATATTTAGTAACAAACCTGTAACCGTGAACAAGGCTATTCGCATGACCAAGGTGTGTTCAGACACAGACAAGAAGTAGGTCAGATAGTTCCACAACAATCGTGTCCATCGTGGTGCAAATTAATGCTAATAGCCTTATCAATGCCTCATTAGCATTAACTTGAAGCACAAAGTGACGTGCGCGATCGATTGAACACACCTTGGTCATTAGAACTGTGGTAGTATTGTTCCATTTTTGGTCTATTGGACAAGTCACATTTGAGTTTTGGATTTTAAAACTTACTTCTGGGGGAAACTGATAGTATTTTCCGGTAAAGACACTTCGAATTGTCAACAATTAGTTTCTAATTTGCATATTTAGTGAACTTTCCTAATTTCAATGATCTGTCCGGAAATACGTTATCAAATTTGATGAAACTTGGTACAGATGTTGACCTCACAGTGCTGTAATACAACTTATTGACACCTAGCAGTATTGTTTATGAAATGTGATACACGTGATAATCTGTCAGTGTTATAATTGAATGCAAAATATTTGGCAAAATCCTTATTGCTTATTGACTTATTTAATGATCTTTTGTAATTAGGATGGCAGTCCACAGTGGTTTTACGTTTTCACCATCACGGAGCTCATTCTTAATCACAGACCCAATTGATTGACATGACTCTATCCCCTCTAAGGACTTGTAATTAAAGTATCCATTATCAAGTGGGGACTTTGCCATCAACGATGACTTGTTCCTGAATGTGTTCAGTTTCTGATACATGTCCCGGGCTGGCTGACTGTCTTATTTCTTGTTCAAATGCGAGCGGCCATCAGACCCAGAGGTCTTTAAAGTTTCCTTCAGGTTTGAAATTAATTACTTGTATTTGTCTTGGTATCTTTGACTGCTTGTAACAATAATTGGACGTCAGCTGACCAGTGGTATGATGGATGATCGGAATCTGCAGCCCTGGTTTGTTTTTGAAATCTGTGAATGGGGACAGTTTGACATCTTAAATGACAGGTGAGAGGAAAATGGTCAGATTCTGCCCTTGGTATGACATATAATTTACATAACAAAGGAGATCAGAGGACATGATGACAAAGCCAACTACACTACGGCCATTTGCGGTCACACATGTTTCATTGCCAGCTTTATCGTCACACTTTCTACCATTTAAAATATGCATATGAAAACCTATGCATAGTTGTATGAGTGACCTTCCCGCCTAATTTATAGCTGTGTCTTTAGAATAAGGTGGCATGTGAAAGTTGTCAGGTTGATAGTCGATGAAATCGAGAGGTAGATAATTCACATAATCGTCGACAATGAAATTCTCTGAGACCCTGTTCTGGCGTGAAAATCGCCATCCCAAATATCAAAGCTGTCTAATTAGCAGTTTTGAAGAAGAAGTTTTGTAAAGAATTTTTTGACCAAATATGACAAAAATTGCCTTAAAATACACAGTTGTATATGACATCACAATTTGAAAAAATCTGAATAAAGATATCCCTAGGGACCTGTTTACCAAATATTAAAGCTGTTGGACCAGCCGTTAAGGAGAAGAAGATTTTTGCCCCAAAATAGCAAAATCAGCCTCAAAAAACAAAAAAAAAACAAATTTCGATATTTCATAAAAATTTGAAAAAAATCTGAAATATGCCTCCCTAGGGACTTCTATCATAAATATCAAAGCTGTCTGATCAGCACTTTTGAAGAAGATTTTTAAAGATTTCTTGACCAAATATGACTACAATTGCCTTAAAATGCAAATTTGCAAATGTCATCACAAACTGCATAAATCTAAGGTCATCCTTGCGGACCTGTATTCCAATATTGAAAGAATCAGACTGGCGTTTTGAAGAAGAAACTTTAAATGTAAAAAAATTGACGGACGCGGGTCAACGGACGGCGGACGACGCCACATATCAACTTATTACGTGAGTTCAGCGTCACTGACAGCGGAGCTACACAGAATGGATTTAGACTATTGTGGCACACCACAACTAATTTGATTTGACAGTTATCCATTCTCATTAACCATCTGTAGTCTAATATTCAAATACAATCCTCCCAATCAAAAGAATCCTGACACAAACCCAGTTTCAATCTTATTTAAAATAATATTATATTATAGCTTTGTCAATACATTATTGCTTAAATATATCATGATCGACGGTGTCAAATGCAAAATGACATCAAATTATGTAATATAGTCTTAGCAATGAAGCAAAGGGCTATTTAAAATAATTCTCGGATACCAAAGTTCAATCAATCGTACATCGTTAGTGATTCAGCACTTGTAGACAAGGACTGTGACATTGCAAAACAGAGGCTTTGTTTCCCACAATCATTTTACCAAGCGTCGACTATGTCATCAACTATGTTTTCTCTGATTTCAGATGTTACCGGGTCACCCGGCACTCCGGCTACGAAACTTTTATGGTCCCAAACAATATCGAGCACGCAAAGAAAGGCCTGTTTAACGGTCATCGATGAGATATTTGCGCATCCTAAGTTGTGAGTCCTTTTGAACAGTGTACGGGTTAGCCACATACGACCCAGTTCTATTGTGCTTTTCTCAAAAGGTTCCGCCTCAAATGACGTCAATGAATAGAAACGTTCGTAATCTTAAACGTACGCAAAGAAAGGTCTTTTCAATCTTTCAGCCACCAACGCGACCTTTGCTCAACCTTAAACTGTGAATATATGCGACGTGTGACGCGTTCAGAGATGTCCAGTCAATCTGTGGAATGACCTCGAACAAATTGCTGCACAAATGTTTTCAGTGGTTTTGGGCTCTTTTGGTAGTGCTGAACAACATACTAAAAGTAGAGAAAAATCGACGATATAAAATTTGAGTTTTGCAGTTTTCTTCTTTTTTTAGTGTTTTGTAGTAAAAGAAGCTATACAAATCGAATAACTAATAGACGTTTTCAACGGAAAACGTGATCTGTGGATGATATGTATTGTTTAAAATCGTCTGATCTTTTGTTTTTTTCAGTGATTCATCAATTAATGTATTTGTTTGTTTACTTTGTTTATTTATTTACTTATTTATTCATTCATTCGTTTATTTTGTGTGTCGAAAGAACACCATATGGCAAATAAAGTTCAATCTCAAAAATGAGTACTTTGAATTTGCATTCGCGCAATTCAAAGTAATTCAACTAATATTAATCAATTAACTTTTATTTTTGTACTTATCTATTTATTATTGACTTATCTAATTATCTAATTGTGTAGAAAGAGCATGGAGTGACGCAGGTAACCTTAGTCATAGAATTATGTACCTTTGATTTCGAATTCGGCAATTTCAAAGTCATAAAAATCGGTTTTCCTTTTTCTTCACTAGTTCTCCATTTTAAAAATGGCAATTGTGTCCGGGAAAAATAATTACAAAGAAAATGAAGGCAACTTCACAAATCGAATCTAGCATTATTAGTGCTACGATATAGTGAATGTGTGGACCATTGTAGTTATTTTGTGAGGAATGCCAGCGAGACACCAGTGAATCGATTGTGCTTTGACTCTGGACATGTTCCCAACGTCCCCAAAAACGGTCCTATGCTTGCGATTCGTCCTAACGGTGTTTGGGGACCAAAGTGGAGCTCGTCATCACTCGCTCTGCTGGTACATATCCCCTCCTTTTGATCTTGTAATTGTCATCTCCCTCAAGGAGGAGAAGCCTGATTCGTTATTGACAGAGTCAATCACTATTGACTGACTCCATATGTTGAGACAGGCTGTTTCGAGAAATACGACGTTTTATTTCTTTGTTTTTAATCTTTCGCCGGTTTCATGTGTTCTGTTGACAATAGTTACTGTAGACAGCCATGCAAATCTGTTTTGCTAGAGGAGAGTGTTGGTTTACTTTATTCATGACGCTAGCTTTGATTGGTGTGTCACTTTCTGACAGTAGTTTGGTTGTTTCTATTACCGATTGAGTGACAGTTTCCATGTTTCTTTTGTTCAATGAGTGGTGGCAGAAAAATTGAGACAAGTTAAACATATAAAGAAAGATCCAAACAATATGACATTATGGTAGCGACTCAGGTTCATTGTCACTTATTTTCAATCCTCATTTTCACAGAGAAGACGTGGTCACACACCCGACATGTGGTACTTTTTTATCTGCTCGGTCACCGAAGAGTTCAGAAAATTTGTTAGTTTTTCAAAAACAGTGCGCATACGGCTGTTTTACTCAAAAACACGTGTTTTTTTAGTTTTTTTACTCAAAAAAGTGTAAGTACAAATCTCCAATCGGCCTTGGTGATCTGTTTACGGCAATCGACGGCTGGGTATACTGGGCAAAACACCGTGTCCCGGATTTTTGAAATTCGCTTTTGTTTTCGCACAATGCGCCTTCAAAGTGTCAACTTGACGTTTTTTGCATAAATTATCGGCCTTTGTTCACGTTTGTCAGGACATCTTCACTTCCAGGCCCTTTATCGGAAATCTGAGACACGGTCTTTCAGATATATTTATTCACTGTCCAAAGGTGAAAAATCAGGCAAATCTTCCAGGCGCCGCCGACTAATACTCATTTTAATAATGTACGCACTGCCAAAAACGGAACTGAGAAAATCGACGATTTGTGTAAACGACCTATGCGTCACACATTTTGACCAAGAAGTCCGACTCGCGCACTATTTTCTGCGAATTTTCTTACACCAGTACTAAGTTGAAATATTTAGAGTCAGTTTTGGGAATTTTGAATATGTTTAGTATTGCAGATCGTGTGAAAATAGAAAGAAATTATACACTGAACTGGCAAATACTTAGTGCCAGCAGTGGGAGGTATTTACACAACAAACACAGAGGGGTAATTAACGTTTAACTAGCATATTAACTGTATACTGTTGTCTCAACGGTTACAATCTGGTTACCAGAATTCACAGTCAAGACGAAGACGTCGAAACTTGTGTAAAAAAGTCTATCTGATCGAGACCTGTGTGCTGTCGTCGCGCGATCGCGTCGGGCATTCACTTGTTCTTGTCTCCAGGTGTCTACTTCCTGTCTTGCGATCGGCAATTTATGCATGTTCTTTGTGAAAAATGATTGTCAAGTTCATGTTAGCGCCGACACTGTGCGAACGGGACGTCACTTGCTA
>LD342656.1:327294-341574 GCA_001465055.1 Ptychodera flava
CCCCTACTGTCTAAGCGAAAACCTTGCTTCTCGCATTGTATGACAAACCTCGGTTATGCCATTCTCGCATGTACTCATTAGGAAAGCCCATTGAGACAAGACAAACAAAGTGCACGCTTTCATGCCGTGACCAAAGCGACCGCGCCCAAATTTTCAAGTCACTGTGTGACGCAGACGGTCAGGAATTTGCCTCGCGAGGCAAAATATATCAAACACGTTGGATATTTTGCTCAACGCCTCGCGAAGACAAAAGCACGAAAAATCGACCGCACATGAGGGTAATTTAGCTGAGCAAACAGCCTCGAATGAAAATTTGCTCAGCTAATTCCTCTCGTGTGCGGCAGGTTCAAAATACCCTGTTATTGAAGTATGTTATGTACTTGTGTCGCGTAATCAAGGCTAAAATTTGAAATTCCATTTTGGACTCCTATAGTCGTTTTTTCAGAATTTGAAACTCCCATCCTTTTTGACTAACTCCCATCTTGACTAAGGCGCCTTAAAATCAATTCTTTGTTTGCCGTCCGCGTGCGGGTAGGTTTTGGACGAACACAGATCGTCTGCTCGAAAATACTGCGCGTTGTGCCCTTCCTGAAGACGCAGCAGTTTACTTAAATGTCGAAAAAACGCAAATGTCGTACGATCGTTTCAATGGGGTATATCAACCGCTGTACGCAAAGCGTACATGTGCACCTCCTGTTGTAGCGGACTGCAGTGTACCGTAACTGAAGATCAATCGTTTAACATGTTGATTTCTCCCTCAAAGTTTTCGAGTCTTCGGAAGTGCGTGAAATTGTTTTGGTCTCCATATAAGACGGATCGAAAACAAATCTTGACTGGTTTAGCTTCGAATAAGGAATGGAACTGAATTTCAATCAGCTTTTCCGCGATTCGCGATTGATCGCGATATTGGATCTTCACCAGGGCAAGCAGGTACCGCCGGTGAAATGTTCGTTATGGAATGCTCCAAATAGTTCGTATGCAGTTGATGTTGCTCTTACTATGAATATGTTTTCTGCTAGAAAACGATTGAGACATTTTATAAGTCCAGATTAGAATTCAGTTTTCAAAAATAACAATTGCCATTTGGCATTGGCTGTCTTAACAAGCAGAATATTTGGCATTTTAGTATGCAATAGTGCTGATCACTGAACGTCATTTTTCTTTTATTAATGTGCAAAAATAACTATTTGTCCGCATTTTCCGCAAGAACGATGAAAATAAAACCTGCCAGTCTTATAATGCATACAAAAAGTCACACTAATTCATATCAATTTATGGTTCAGACTACAAGCTGCAACAACAACCATGCATGCAACAACAAAATTTGTCCGAATTTCAGGCAGCGGTGTCCGATGTCGCCCGCGTGTAGCTATATTTAGTAGCAAACCTGACATCGAGATCGGCGCTATTGAAAGTCGGCTAAAAAAGTAGTTGATACATCGAATTGAGAATAAATAGCCTTTAAAGTTAAAGCTAATGGAGCATTTAACTCAACAGAAACAGTGCTCAGAACTAGTATTATTTGACAATTAAAAAGGAGGATTTGTACTCAAGGCTATTATTTGTTCAGCTACCCACTCTTCTTAGGGAGAGTTCAGTTGTTATGGCTGGGGTTGGGCTGGCAAATTCTTCCTCCGCATCAGTCAAAATAAGTGACCCCCTAGCAATTGCACCAAAAAATTGATGACAACCCTTTTTAAGATGACAAAGAATTCATGNNNAACACCTCTGGAGGAAGGCGGTAGAATAAAAAAAAGGGATTCTCAGATTTTATCAAATGTCCCCATTTACAAACTCACAAGGTTTTAATGTTCAGATTTCCCCTTCTGACTTGCAATAATTTTGAAATTACCCCTCAAAGGGATTGGACAGAAATTACAGGTGGATCGTAATATTTTGCGCAAGCGTGTGTGAGTACAAAATTTTGATATTTTGATTTTATTGATAATCAGCTGTTGATGATGTTGATCACTATACATAGTAGTCTATGAGAAAACTATGTAATACTTTTTCAATACGAAACTATATCTATGCATTTACAGATATTTGATATCTGACATAAATGTGCTTAATTTGAATAGGGTTGTTACAACTTGTATGTGGACAAAAATAATGACTTTAGAATTTCACCAAAAATGTTCAGCCACTTTACTTCGGAGTCTATGATAAAATTTTGAATATTTTTTTTCGATGAAAAACTCGCTATACCTATGCACATACAGACATTAAATAATTAACATAATTGTACTTGATTAGAATATGATGGTTAAAGGTACAAGAAATCTGACTTTGGAATTTCACTGAAAATGTTCATCCACTATACATGGAGTCTATGAGGAAACTATGAATAATTTTTTTCCAATACAAAAAATAGGTAAATCTTTGTATTTATGTACTCTCCATTACTTGATTAAACTAGGGTGGCAACAAATGGATGTGTTCGCCAGAAATTGGATTATGGAATTTCACCTAAATGTAGATTCACTGTACATGGGAGTCTATGAGGAAACTATAAATAATTTTTTCCAATACAAAATATGGTAAATCTGTGTATTTATGTACTCTCGATTATTAATATTAATCTACTTGATTAGACTAGGGTGGTTAAAAATGGATATGTGTACAATGTGACATTAAAGTGGTTCAATAATCATTTCCATTCAAGGTTATACATTACCAGGTCCATGGGACATTTGTGATTTTCAAATTTCAGTAGGACAATCCTGAACCACTGATAGTTAGTGGTGGTACTGGGTGTCCGGAATGGGTAAGTGTACCCTGCTAGCATGCTACACCCGTCAGGATTGTTCCCAAAATTGGATTTTAGAATATTACCGAAATGTTGATTCACTATACATGGGAGTCTATGAGGAAACTATGAATAATTTTTTTTTCAATACAAACTAGCTAAATCTTTGTATTTATAGACATTTGATAATTCATTTTAAAGTACTTAGTTAGACTAGGATGATTAAAGGTTTATACGTGTGCAAGAAATTAGATTTTGGAATTTGACCGAAATGTTGATTCAGTATACATTGGAGTGTATGAGAAAACTGTGAATAATTTTTAACAATACTAAATTAATTTGTGCTTTTATACGTGTTTGACTATTGATACAAATGTACTTGATTCAAATAGGGTATTTGAAAGTTTAGATGTTGACAACAATTACGGTATTGGAATTTCACCTAAAAGTATAATTTCACTTTTCATGGTACTAGTAGTCTACAGGTAACTGTTAAATAATTTCCCTGACAAAACTTGCTATATCTCTAATACGTAAGTAATAGGAATTTTTCATTGCCGTCAATGAGCTCGATTTACAATAAAACAAGCCTTAGAATTGCCATGGCAAGATGTCCATGTGACAGATAATTATACTCTTGTTCAGATTTACAGTTAAATGACTTCAGAGAATGAAATCATGCAGGGAATCATTTTTATCTCCCAGAGTATTTCTGAACATTGAAACTGCTTTTTTACGGGACGGATCAAGATTTCCTGGGTGAATTACTTTTGCTTTGTTCAGCGCAACTTTGTATCCTTTCTGTTACCTAAAATATCTCAAAATCAGACGGCGATCGATAAAACCAAGAAGTATGTCTGTAGAACATAGAGTCCGTTATGTTGCGAAGGGAGCGTAAAAAATGCCCTCGGTAAAGGTGTACGTGAAAAGTGGCCGTTTCACGTAGAAAACGACTGCCAAACAACAAGTGAACGTGTAACATCATCAGAACATGTGACCCCCTCTCTGAGCTGTTTGAAAAATACATGATCCCCTTTGCAGTTTTCTAATTAAAGGTGACCCCTGGTTTTTGCCGGTCCATCCCGGCCGTAATAACTGAACGCTCCCTTACTGTAAAAATTAATTGTATGAAAAAGACAGTAGTTTCACCTTTTGCCAAGATGTTTAGCATTTTTTTTCAGAGTGACAACTACATACTTTGTTCTACTCAACTCAGTAACTTTTGCAGTATAATATTTGGAATTTTCAGGTTTTGAAAGAACACCTTTTTGTTCTACCCCAACATTGCGAAATTCGTAGTGTAAAGGTTGTCAAAACAACTATTTCTCGTGTTGTTTATCTCGTAATCTCGTCTTGGCCTGCTTTTACTCATTGTCTCGACTTAGTTTGCTGAGAGGTACTGGTCATCATCAATTGACTACCCGAGACGTTCGGAGTTCGTTGGTACTACATAGACTTTATTTCTCGGTAGACAAGCTTGACAGGTACCGTCGCCCAGGACACGCTTTTCCAATTGACTAAATGCCCTGGATTACTCTTTGGTCGTTCTGTCCTCCTGCCCTGTCTTTTGAATTTTTCTCTCTTGTCCTTTGTATTCCCTTTCCCGTATTATTTTAGAATGGGATTTTAAACGTTATATTTAAGGCTTGGTTTTGATCATACGATGATCTTAAATTTACATGTCACAATCACTATACAAAAGTCACTGAGACACATTGCAAAATTGAACCCAATACGTGAAATTCTCGTGTTCCTTCATTAAGTGTGGACTACCTTCATCATTCTTACCGTATTCCTTCGATTCTAAAACCCGCTTTTCAGAACCAAAGGTGACGGAAAAGATGTGGGGGTGGTATAAGCGGATGTCACCGCGAAATCGAACGTCGTAGTTAATTTATGCTAATTAATGCAATGCTATGCAAATTTTATGCCAATTTTTTTTTATTCACGCGAGTGCTGCAGACAACTCATACTTTGTGATATCGACTCAGTCGTGGCCATGCTGCGTCGATACTGGCAGTCGAATTTGTACAGTATAAGTTAATGAAGATCGACAAGTTTTGAAATTTAGCGTTTTTGCCATACCTTCTTTTGCTAAACAATACGGTAGCAATAAATCTTCGTATTTCGTGAATAGATAATCACCACGAAACTTCGTATACGTACAACAAGTACGTTCCCCAGCTGCTGCTGGGGAACTCCCAATGCATAGCATGGCCGCAAAGGTCAGACAATGAGTAAAGGGAAAGTTCCTAAAGTTCCGCTGGCTGTGATTGGTCAATTCACGCAATAGGTCAAAGGTGTCAGTGCATGAGGTCAGGATAAAATTCTGTTCAGCATATGCATACAGTGTGATGTAGTCTGGTTCCCTGACCCATTTCCCCGGTAGAGGGCGTGGGGAAATATAGGGTCAGGTACCGGGTAGCCATCTTGAACAGAATTTTGTTCAAGATGGCGGAGGTTAGTCACCTGACAGAACATGCTACAACAAATATGGCTGCTACTATGAAAACGCCGGTCAAAATTCGACTGGATCAGAATTATGTTCAAACACTGGTATCCGAACCAAAAACATTGGCACACGAGACGGGAAACATATACTGAAAGGATTAATCCAGAAGTACGGGGAAATAGAGGTGATTGAAGGCTGGCTGTGATATCTTAGCAGTACGTGGCGTGTATCGAACGCGCTAGGGTCATTGAGGTCATCGCCGACTGTGGCGTGACCCCAATGACCAAAGCACGTTCGATACACGCCACAAGTACTGCTGCGATATCACAGCTAATTGAAAGCAAACTTATTTTAGCTACTTACTAATTTGCATATTTAATGAACTTTCTTTATTATTGATATATATTCGAATTGACTCGATCAAAGTTGACGAATCAAAGTTGCACTATATATATGGTATGCATGTTCCGCAAGGTAACCTTAATCAGGTTTATTTTATAATGTGGTGAAATTTTCATTTTTGTAATTTTTGGGCAATATCTTCAACTCTGGGGCAATATCCTCCATTTTTGGCCTGAAAAATTCTTCTGTGAAACCGCTCGTCTGATTGCCCTGAAACTTGCTTACCTTAGAAGGAACGGTGAAGTCAGCGATTGTCTTAAAAACAAAATTTATTAAATTAATCACTAAATTAAGTGATAAAGTACAAACTGTGAAGGTTTATAGACTACTTATCTCAGCTGGGACGGCACAAAGTCTCCAGAGTTGAGTCAGGCACACTGATGGGTATGGCTTGCAGACTTGATCGGTGTGGCTTGCACAGTTCACAGAACAAGTGAGTGTCCAAAATAGTTTACCTAGAACAAGTCTGCCTTAAAATCTGTACCGCCACTTTTACGAGGGAAACTTCCTCTATCATTTTTCTAGTGACCAGGTAACATAGTTTGAATTCTTTTTATTTTTATTTTCCTTTGCTTATTTGCGTTACCAGGTGTTTATGAATAATGTATTTTTGTCGTATATCTTGTTTCAAACGGTTTACTGATCTTTAATTTTTAGTCGTAGCGCTTTTCAATGTTTTTAAAATCACTACTCAAAACTTGCATTGAAAAAGCCAGAAAGATAGAAAGAAACGACTTACTCGCCACCAAACCCACTGATAAGCCCCAACACAAGAGAATCCCCTTTGTCACCACCTTCAACCCCACTCTTCCTATAGATTTCCAACATTATCCGCAGACACTGGGGTATCATTTCCGAGGACACAGAAATAAACAAAGCCATTCCAGAAATACCGATCACAGCCTTCAGACAACCTCCAAATCTAAGCAAAATTCTCGTAAGAGCAGATCTCAAAAAACTACCGCATCAACCCACAACAGGTGAAACTAAACGCTGCGGTAACTGCAACCAATGCCAATTCATTACAGAAACCAACACAATTGCCAGCTCCACTACCGGTAAACCCCACAACATCATCGGCAAAATCTCATGCAGCACTCGGAACCTCATTTACATTATCACTTGCCAAATATGTTCAAAACAATACATAATGGGGAAACGAAAAGGGAACTTAAAAGACGAATTTACGAACACTCATACACCATCCGCAGTCGTAAACCCACCCAAGTCTCAGAACATTTCAATCAACTCAACCACAGTCCATCTCACTTCCAAGCTACTGGTTTACACAAATTACCCACCACAAAAACCCCATAAAAGAAGACTATGAGAACAAAAATACATTATAGAAATTGACACACTCACACCCAAGGGCATTAACCAAAGAGAAGGGTAAAGCTACTTTCCCGCGTTTTCAACTCTTCCCTTTTTCCAACCACTTAGGGGGCCCTTAGTTCAGACTATTCCCTAAGGAGTCCCTTTGCCATGAACTTGCTCATTCCGACCCTCCACTTCAGCTGATATAGTTCTACTCTCCGCATCGAGGTCAGTTTCATTCCATTGTACCTTTGTTTCAACCACCTTTCTTGTTTCAAACGGCTTACTGATCTTTAATTTTTAGTCGTAGCGCTTTTCAATTTTTTTAAATCACTACTGTTTTTCAATTTCGTTTCATACTACTGTAGTTGTGGGGTTTTTTTGCTCACTGTAGTTCCAGTTTTCATGAGTATTGCAATTTTCATTTGATTTCGTTTTAACCCTCAGTTTACCTTTTACCAGCATGATTTTTACTTTTTTATGTGGTCACTTTTATTTGTCAGCTTTTACCCTGAAGAAGGCAACTTGTGTGGTGCCGAAACGTCGGTATATTTTAAATAAAGATCGTTAGAAGACAAAGAGTACTGGTTGAACTGCCTCCTTTATTAAAGTTCCATTAGCTGTATCTTCTTGCGATTTTTCCGTTAGTTTTGATTGAAATGATCACTGGCTCATGTTGAATAGCCTGTCAAATAACAGAGAATCGCATATTATTCGGAAACATTACGTCCCCTACAACTAAATAACATGTGATTTTACAACGAAATTTTAAATTTTTGTCCGGACAGAAATACAAACTCTGTTGACACGCGGATTGCAACGTAAGCATTCTTCTGCACCTTCGCGAGCCATTTACAGCAATTTCAAAATAAATATTCATTACTTATGCCCGGCACTTAAGTCGTAGTCCATTGTCCGAGCACGTTGCGTAGCCAGATGTCTGGCAATCCTCTACGCAATGTTGTTTTGATCCCGCAATAAACGTGAACATGTACATCTGGCGTGATCGCGGCGTCACCGTATCTGCGTTCTCCCCAGCACGCTGAGCATGCCAGACGTCAACAAATGAGCTCGGAAGGGCAACACGTTTTGAACAAAAATTAGCAGTTTTATGTGGCTATAACATCACTAATTATGTTTGTTTCTTCGTAAAACAACATTTTGCAACAAATATGAGCCTCCAACATGGAATTTTCCGAGGTAAAAAATGGTCAAAAGTTACAAATAATGGCCCTTTAAATTATCTATGCCATGATCCTGGTGTGTTCCCGCACTCTACGTGTTGCTTCTATGGTTGTAGTTGGACTGACTCTTTTTAGAACACTCTCCTTAAACGTGTTCATCGCCACGTGTGGGGGGTGTCGGAAGTCTACATCAACGGAGTTTCCCAACTTTGAAGACCGAGCCCGACTTAACTGACTTTTCCTGCTGGTGCCGAAATTGTGACTGCAGTCTAGCAGCCATACCGAGAAAGCACATCAGTCCCTTGCAATTTGGTATAAGTAAGCTTTAAATGGCACTGATTTTGGCATTGACATGATTTTGGAATTGCCAGAATCCCCTGAGTAGATAAAATTTACTGACATACTTGGCTTTCCCACCCGATAGATGCAGTCATCAATCCTCGAATTGGGAAAGTGTCTGTGTCTGTGAGTGTTCAATTTCTGTAGTCAGTAGTATACATACGGTAGCTTCCACCAGATTTTGGCACAATTATGCATGGTTAACTCCAGCTACTTTTACTAGATTCAAAAAAGTCATTGTCCAGCAGGTGTTTAACTTGTTCCTTGAGATAGTTCGCTTTCTTTGGAGTCAGTTTGTATGGATTATGTTTCACAGGTTTTTTGTCGCCGACATCAACATCATGATGAATGATGTTTATCTTCGTTAGAACATTTCGGAACAAGTATTTGTATTCGTGGATCAGTTCTTTCACTCTTGTTGTCGAGAAGACTGGAGATGTGCCACCTTAGAAATGTGACCTTTAGTTCCGTGACCTCTAGTCATGCCTACTTCCTGTCCTTGCTATGCTTACTGTACAGGAAACACAGCGACGTCTGTACGCATGGCCGGCCATATGGCGAGGAAGTAGGGCATGGCTAGAGGGCACAGAACTAAAGGTCGCATTTACATATGATCCCGTATTCCCCGTTGAGGGCGCACTATACATGCCAATACAAGCTACACAAAAGACAGTTACACAAGTGTTGTGCTGTTCAGCTGATTTATTTGTAACATTGAAAAAGAAAGAAAAACGCTGTAATATTGACTTAAATAGCCACTTATGAGGCCCTGTGTTTGAACTAACAACACTGACAGATTGTGTTACCGTATGATTATTCCTATCTAAATATGGCTTAAGAATATTTATGTGGCATAATTGTTTTGTTTTCGCCTGTCAGGAGTTATTAAGATGTAATTTAGAATGGTTAATATCTTATCAACTAGATAAGGACCAAAGTAGCGGGCATGGAGTGCTTTGCCAAGAACCGGAAGAAGAACCTTTTGAACAGGTTTGAACTTCCGTTTTGAGGTATTTTTATCGTATTTTACTGTCATGGACTGCTTAGATGACTCAAGATTTTCTCTGGCTAAATTACATAACTTTGTACGGTTTGCACATATAGCAAAAAGATTTAGACAATTATCGTCCTCTGACAGAAATTTCTTAGGAGAGCTTAGGTGGGCCGCGGACTGCACGTCAAAATACAACTCAAATGGGCTAAAACCGAGAGACTTTTGAATTGACTCTCTAACAGCAAAGAAAAGAAATGAATTCCTTCATCACACTCTTTCTCAGCGTAAAAACAGTAGGTTCTAATCATATTTTTCAAAGTTTGATGAAATCGCTAGAGAGCACCTGACTTTCTGGATGGTAGGCGGAGGACCTATTAGGCCGTGGGCTAGAAGGGGTCTACGTGCACCGCCCCCCCCCCCCCTCTGGATAACAAACCTGTATTTTTCAGAAGCCTTGGAATCCCTAGAATACGAAATGAAATTTTAACAGAAAAATATAGGGATACAATAGCTGTTATGGTCATGTTTTGAAGGGAACCGCAAAATCACGATTTTGCTACCCAATTGCATTTTCGTCAAATCTGTCTTCTTGTAAGTCATCTGCTGAGCTTATTTTTTAACATAACCTTACTTGTTTGGTACCATTAGAAAGGCAATTTATTTGATTTTAAGATAAAATATTGCACTATGCAATATCTTTTACAATTTTTGTGAAATATGACAAAAACTTACCCCATACCCCAATTCTGCCGATTTTTTAGCTAGGCATAATAAAAAATGCAATGCTTTGTATGGAATCTATTTTATTTGGTACATGGACATGTCAGAAATATGAAATAGACTTTTAACAGAAATAATATTTTGAGTGTACAGCTGTAACAGTCATATTTTGAAGGGTACCGCAATATCACAGTGTTGCAGATTTGCATGCATTTTTGTTAAACCTGTCTTCTTATAAGTCAACTGCTGAGCTTGTTTTTGAATATAATCTTACTTGTTTGAAACCATTTTAAAGGTAATTTATCCTTCTTTAAGGTAGTGACTCAAGTTCCTTTGTAAATTTTAGCGATTTTGTGATTATTTCATATTCTGAACCCCTGAAATATGATCTTTTTATTAGAGAAAACTGTGAGGTAACATTGTACTGGAAAATGTCTTAAATTTTAGTGAAAACACGGCCTTCTAACCACTGCGTGAGTTATTATTTCCTTTTCGTTTTAACGGTCCGGATTACTGTCAGCGTTATCGTTATACCTTGAGGAGATTATGTAAATTTTTACGCACCATGTTGCGCATGCGCGCACGTCTTCATAAGAGACACTATCAAACGTGGCTGATGACTGCCAGCAGTATAAGCAGTGTAGAAAACGCAAACGGGGGCCGAAGAAGCAAAATGGAAAGCTAATGGACGCGATGTTGTGTGTTGGCCGCTACAGCTAACACACAGCATCGTACGCAGGGCTAGCGAGAGAGTTGCCGACATCGACGGTTATTTACGAAAAGTGAATAAAAGCACAGGCTCTAGAGTCAATGCAGGCGAACCACTAGCCATCAGTGATACAATATTTGATTTTTATTGTATCACTGATGGCTAGCGGTTCGCCTGCATTGACTCTAGAGCCTGTGAATAAAAGACTGGCATTTTTGGAAGCGATCGAGTAGCTGAGGTAGGCAGGGATACGACTTGGGCCCAAGAACGCTGAATTTCGGCAGTAATTTGGCTTTTTACGTCAAGTCCCAAAATGGATTTGAAGTCACCGACCCTACGTACGCGTACGGGTCTTTGCAGGGCTGTGGTGAGCGGGGCGATTAGCTGTAGCGGAACACATAGCATCGTACGCGGGGCTATAGATTACACTGCCGTCCAAAGAGAATCTATTTAATCTTCACTGGAAAATATGGTTCTATAACAGCAGCCCATATCTTGGGCTTGTTTGTCCATGGAGGTAGAAAGTATGGTTTGTATAATTTGTCAATCCGACACTGTTATGTCGGTCTAGAGCACAGCAACGTACGCGAAACGTCGCTTCACGATCGTTGCCGGTCAATTTCTATCTGTCGAGTATCGCCTCAGTCGTTTATTTTAAGTCATGAAGAATCGCTTTTACGTGTAACTGAAGTTGATTTTTGTTTCATACCCGAGGCCATAATAGTACATGTCACAGTGGAAAGCGAAATAGCGCACGAAACCCCGGTCATTTTTATGGTAAGCAAAAGGGCTGCAGCAGATCACATGTGAAAACCACAAAACAAGAGCATTCCTTGAACTTCTCAACTACAGAATTTTTTAGAGCATCGAGAGTTTGGTCGTCTCATCTTCAAAAGCAAGCAAGCAAGCAAGTGACGTCCTATACTATAGGCACAAAAATCGGCGCTAAAATGAACTTGGCAACCATTTCACACTTGGTACGTGCATAAATTACGGGCTGTGAGACCGGAAGTCGAGCGCTTGCGAGAGAGCGAGCGCGCGTCGTCGGCAGAACGCAGACCTGTAAACCATTCCGGCTGTATGATTTTTTAAAACTTTTCTAGTCTTGTAACCAGACTCTAACCGTTACCAAACAGTGTACAGTTAATATAATTATAAGCTAGATACGTATTTGACAAACAGATTATGCCCTGAATTATCTTTCTAGTGTTTATCGTGTAAATAGTACCCACCGCTTACGCTGACCAGCCTCACGTTTCTCGGACAATTTTCATCATTTTTAGGCAAACTAATATTTAGGACTTGTCAGAAATTCTCTAACCTGATGCCCAATATTTAACCTAGACCAAGATCGAATGATTGTTTTTTGAAACGCACAAAAATCAGACTTTTGTGTGAAAAATGGGACTTTTACACAAATCGTTGATTTTCTCAGTTCTGATTTTTGCTATGTATGCGCACCTTCAAATGAGTGTAAGTCGGCGACGCGTGGGCGGATTTCCCAGATTCTTCGTATGCTAACACTTCATTAATATACCTGAAAAACAGTGTCTTAGATTTTTGATAAACCCCCCTGAAGTGACGATAACTTGACAAACGTGAACAAAAGCCGATAATTTATGCGAAAATCCGACAGTTCACACTTCGAAGGCTCACTGTGCAGAAACAAAAGCGAATTTCAAAAATCCAAAACACGGTTTTTCCCCCTGGATATCCAGCTGTCTAGTGCCGTTAACAGATCACTTAGGGGTGCTGCCAATTCTTACTTATACTCTTTTAAGTGAAAAAATTCAAAATCACATGTTTTTGACTTAAACAAACATACCAATGCATGTTTTGACAACTAAACAAAATTTTTACCTTCTTCAAATATAGACCTATTAGAAAATGTACCACATTTTGGGTGTGAGACCCTGTTTTCTATGTGAAACTTTTGATTGAAAATATGTGTCAACAAAACTGAGTCACTACCTTAAGAGAATATATTGTAACATGCAATAACTTGTATAGTTTTCATGAAATATGACCAAAACTTACCCCATACCCCAAAGTTTACATTGAAAATTGCAGTCATAGCTAAAATCAAATTCTACCAATTGTTTTGCTAGACACAAAAATTCTAGCCATTTTTGCTACTTAATCTATTTTATTTGGTACAGGCACATGTCAGAAATATGAAATAGACTTTTAAAAAAAATATTTTGACTCTATAGCTGTAACAGTCATATTTTGAAGGGTACCGCAAAATCACAGTATTGCCAACTCGCATGCGTGTTTTTAAATCTGTATTCTTATAAGTCATCTACTGAGCTTGATTTTTGACATAAGCTGGCTTATAAGGTAACAATAGAAAGGTAATTTACTAGTCTTTAAAATGACATATTGTTATATGGAATATCTTGTTTAGATTTCATGCAGTAGGACCGAAGCTTACCCCATATCCAAAGGTTTACACAGCAAATTACAGCGAATCTGAAACTCTACCATTTTTTACAATTTATTAACTTTGTATACAAGTGGCAATGCTTGTATGCAACCTATGAAATCTCTGTTTTTGTTTAAATATTATGTCACAAATATGAAATTAATTTTTAACAGGAATATAATATGATTTTGTAGCCTTTTGGATCATGTTTGGAAGGTTACCCCAGGTATCATGGCAAATTTGCCGGAACACATACATTTGCCATATATGGGTTCCCCCTCCAAAAATGATCCAAATGGCTACTAAATAGTATCATCTTCCCGTTAAAAGTTTATTTCATACTTGTGACGTACTTTTGTGACAAAAAAATCAGATTTCACGCAAGAATTGCCTTTTGTATTATGTGTAGCAAAAAATGGTAGAATTTAAGATAACCCGTAATTTGCGATTTGAACATTTTGGGTATGGGGTAAAGTTTGACCATATTTCAGGAAAACTATGAAGGACATTGCATAATATGTCATCTTAAAGAAGAATGAATTGCCCTACTAATGATACACCACAAGCCAGGTTATGTTTCAAAATAAGCTCGGCAGATGACTTACAAGAAGAATAATTTAACAAAAAAGGTGCAAGTCTGCGGTACTGCGATTTTGCGTTACCCTTCAAAATATGGCTGTTACCACTATACAATCCAAATATATTTTCTGTTAAAAGTCTATTTCACATTTCTGACATGACCCAGTACCAAATACAACAGATTTAATACCAAAACAGTGCCCTTTTAATCATGTCAAGCTAAAAATTCGCGGAATTTGATCACGTTAGCTATACAGTACTTTCTATATAAACGTTGGGGTATGGGTAAGTTTTGGTCATATGTCATGCAAACTATACAAGATATTGCATGTTACTATATATCATTTTGAAGGCGAGTAAATTACCTTTTTAATGATACCTAACATACTATGTTGTTTTCAAAATCAAAC
>LD342656.1:363749-380351 GCA_001465055.1 Ptychodera flava
GGCCGAAGAAACTGACCAGTTCCTAAGATAGACTTAAGTTCCTGGAGTTAGTACATCGATTATGTGATCGCAATGCCGTACGAGTACGACCATTGTCACCAAAAAGCGTTCGCGTGTATCATCATCAACTGTGGACAAGAGCGAGAACAGCAGCAAGACTGCGACAGGTTGCCCAAAACATGTCAAGGGATGCGGGGGCCCGCGGAGAAGTATGGCCGTGTTTACACCCACCAAGACTGAACGCCGATTCAGCTGCTTAACGAAAGTGATTGTAAATAAAAAAATACAAGTACTACTTCTCATGTATGTGTGACTCTACAATTAGTAAAGTTACGAGATATCTAACTTATTCCTAAAAAGTTTACGTGGTGATTGACTGACTCTTTGCGAGACTGAACGATAGGTTGTGTATAATACAGCACGGTGCAGCCAGTAACAGCCGTGTAGCAAAGAAGTTTCATACTGTTGACGAAGCAGTCGCGTTGTTGTCATCTGTTCCCTTCTGCCCGACTAAGTTTCCCCTAAAATGTACTTAGCTTCTTTGAGAATTTCGCAGTCATGAAACAATGAACACTGTGCTTTATATCACTGACACTTAATCAAGACAAAAACCTGCGGAAGCGTAGCTGAGAACTCCATCACAGAAATGGCCTGCTAAGCCGCCCGGCCTCGGGTGCCAGTTTGCCCGATATTTACATCATGTCAATTTCAATTTATCTCTTCCCTAGAATTCGGCTAGACATGTCTTAACGGTCATATGTTTTTAAAAATTCCAAACTTCATGTGAGGTTTTATAACGCCAAACTGAAGATTTTGCGGCGAGAATTCTAATTTGGTTTATACTAACATGACCCTCGGCCGATTCCACTTCCAGCTGAGGATCGGAAAGATGTGTGTTAAACGGTGGACAATTTTTAACTTGATCTCTACTACATTTATCTACAAACGTTATGGTGTAATTCAAATTTTTGTTTACAGATTTTGAACGAGGCAATTTATGTTGAGAAGTAATAATGAGGTGGGATGGCAACTCCAGACTTTTATTCATATTTTGGTAGCTTGCGGTTGTGTGTACGGCACTTGTGTGTTTTACTGTGGTCACGGTGGGCTTGTCATAGACGGTCAAAAAGAGTTCCGCTCTTGTTCTCGTTTTAGGCCGTGGGCTAGAGGGAGTCTACGTGCACCCCCCCCCCTCACAGGATAACAAACCTGTATTTTTCAGAAGCCTTGGGATCCCTAGAATACGAAATGGAATATTAACAGAAAAAATATAGGGATGGAATAGCTGTTATGGTCATGTTTTGAAGGGCACCGCAAAATCACGATTGTGCAACCCAATTGCATTTTCGTCAAATCTGTCTTCTTGTAAGTCATCTGCTGAGCTTAATTTTTAACATAACCTCACTTGTTTGGTACTATTAGAAAGTCACTTTGTTCTTCTTTAAAATGACATATTGCAACATGCAATATATTCTATAGTTTTTGTGAAATATGACCAAAACTTACCCCATACCCAAAAGTTTAACATTGCAAATTACAGTAAATCTCAAATTCTACCAATTGTTTAGCTAGGAATAATAAAAAATGCAATGATTTGTATGAAATTGGTTTTATTTGGTACAGGGACATGTCAGAAATATTAAATAAACTTTTAACAGAAAAAATATTGGGTCTCTACAGCTGTAACAGTCATATTTTGAAGGGTACAGCAATATCACAGTGTTGCAGTTATGCATGCATTTTCGTTAAAGCTGTCTTCCTATCAGTCATCTGCTGAGCTTGTTTTTGAATATAATCTTACTTGTTAGGTATCATTAGAAAGATAATTGACTAGTCTTTAAAATGACATATTGTAACATGCACTATCTGGTATAGTATTCATGAAATATGACCAAAATTTACCCCGTACCCCAAAGTTTACATTGAAAATTGCAGTCAAAGCTAAAATCAAATTCTACCAATTGTTTAGCTAGACACAAAAAATCTGCCCATTTTTGCTATTAAATCTGTTTCATTTGGTACAATGATATGTCAAAAATATGAAATAGACTTTTAACAGAAAAAATATTGGAATTCTGTAGTTGTAACAGTCAGATTTTGAAAGGTACAGCAAAATCTCCGTATTCCTGACTTGCATGCATTTTTGTTGAAACTCTCTTCTTATAAGTCATCTGCTGAGGTTTTTATTGAATATAATGTAAGTTGTTAGGTACCATTGAAAAGATAATTTACTAGTCTTTAAAATGACATATTGTAACATGCAATATCTTGTATAGTTTGCATTAAATATGACCAAAACTTACCCCATAGCCCAAAGTTTACATCTAAAATTGCAGTCATAGCTAAAATCAAATTCTGCCAATTTTTTACGCAGACATAAAATAATTGGGCAATGTTTTGTATTAAATCTGTTTTCTTTGGTACGGGGACATGTTAAGGATATGAAATAGACTTTAACAGAAAAAATATTTTGACTCTACAGCTGTAACAGTCATATTTTGAAGGGTACAGCAAAATCTCAGTATTACTGACCCGCATGCATTTTTTTTTAATCTGTCTTCCTATAAGTCGTCTGCTGAGCTTGTTATTGATTATAACCTGGCTTGATTGGTATCATTAGAAATTTAATTTAAGAGTGTTTTAAATAACATATTGTAATATGCAATATCTTGTATAGTTTTCATGAAATATGAAAGAAACTTTCCCCATACCCCAAAGTGTATATCCAAAGATACTGTCATAGCTAACGTCAAATTCTACTGAGTTTTTACCTACACACAATAAAAACAGCAATGTTTTGTATTAAATCTGTTTTACTTGGTACTGAAACATGTTAGAAATATAAAATAATATCTTAACAGAAAAGGATTGGGATGTTATGGCTGTAACAGTCATTTTTTGAAGTATACTACAAAATCACAATATTGTTGACTGGCATTTTTAAACCTTTCTTCTTGTAAGTTGTCTGCTGAGCTTGTTTTTGAATACAACATGGTATGTTAGGTATCATTAAAAAGTTAATTTACTCGCCTTCAAAATGAAACATAGTACCATGCAATATCTTGTATAATTTTCATGACATATGACCAAAACTCACCCCATACCACATGGTTTATATAGAAAGTACTGTCATAGCTAACGTGATCAAATTCCGCAAATTTTTAGCTAGACATGATAAAAAGGGCACTTTTTTGGTATTAAATCTGTTGTATTTGGTACTGGGTTATGTCAGAAATGTTAAATAGACTTTTAGCCAAAAAAAAATATTTGGATTTTATAGTTGTAACAGCCATATTTTGAAGGGTAACGCAAAATTGCAGTACCGCAGACTGGCACCTTTTTTGTTAAATTATTCTTCTTGTAAGTCATCTGCCGAGCTTATTTTGTAACATAACCTGGCTTGTGGGGTATCATTAGTAGGGCAATTTATTCGTCTTCAAGATGACATATTGTAATATGCAATGGCCTTCATAGTTTTCCTGAAATATGGTCAAACTTTCCCCATACCCCAAAAGTTCAAATCGCAAATTATCTTAAATTCTACCATTTTTTGCTACACATAATACAAAAGGCAATTCTTGTATGAAATCTGATTTGTTTGTTACAAAAGTATGTCACAAGTATGAAATAAACTTTTAACGGGAAGATGATACTATTAATAAGCCATTTGGATCATTTTTGGAGGGGGAAACCCATATATAGGAAATGTATGTGTTTCGGCAAATTTGCCATGATACCTGGGTACCCTTCCAAATATGACCCAAAAGGTTACAAAATCATATTATATTCCTGTTTAAAGTTAATTTCATATTTGTGACATACTTTTTTAACAATATCACAGATTTCATAGGTTGCATACAGGCATTGCCCTTTGTATACAAAGTTAATAAATTGTAAAAAAAATGGTACAGTTTCAGTTTCGCTGTAATTTGCTTTGTAATTTTCACGTAAACTTTGAGGTATGGGGTACGTTTTGGTCATATTTCATGAATACTATACTTATCGTAAAGAAGAATAAATTACCTTTTCAATGGTACCTAACAAGTTAGATTATATTCAAAAACAAGCTCAGCAGATGTCTTAAAAGAAGACAGGTTTAACAAAAATGCATGCAAATCTGCAACACTGTGATATTGTGGTACCCTTCAAAATATGACTGTTACAGCTGAAGAGTCAAAATTTTTTTTCTGTTAAAAGTCTATTTCATATTTCTGACATGTCCCTGTACCAAATAAAACACAATTAATAGCAAAAATGGCCAGATTTTTTGTGTCTAGCTAAAAAGTTGTTAGAATTTGATTTTAGCTATGACTGCAATTTTCAACGTAAACTTTGGGGTATGGAGTAAGTTTTTGTCATATTTCATACAAACTATACAAGATAGTGCATGTTACAATATGTAAATTTAAATACTAGTCAATTATCTTTTTAATGATACCTAACAAGTGTGGCTATGTTCAAAAACAAGTTCAGCAGATGACTTATAGGAAGACAGGTTTAACAAAAATGCTTGCAAATCTGCAACACTGTGATATTGCGGTACCCTTCAAAATATGACTGTTACAGTTGTAGAGACCCAATATTTTTTCTGTAAAAAGTCTATTTAATATTTCTGACATGTCCCTGTACCAAATAAAACCAATTTAATGGTAAAAATGGCCAGATTTTTGTGTCTAGCTAAAAAATTGGTAGAATTTGATTTTAGCTATGACTGCAATTTTCAACGTAAACTTTGGGGTATGGGGTAAGATTTGGTCATATTTCATGAATACTATACAATATATTGCATGGTGCAATATGTTATCGTAAAGAAGAATAAATTACCTTTTCAATGGTACCTAACAAGTTAGATTATATTCAAAAACAAGCTCAGCAGATGTCTTAAAAGAAGACAGGTTTAACAAAAATGCATGCAAATCTGCAACACTGTGATATTGCGGTACCCTTCAAAATATGACTGTTACAGCTGTAGAGTCAAAATATTTTTTCTGTTAAAAGTCTATTTCACATTTCTCACATGTTCCTGTACCAAATAAAACACAATTATTAGCAACAATGGCCAGATTTTTTGTGTCTAGCTAAAAAATTGTTAGAATTTGATTTTAGCTATGACTACAATTTTCAATGTAAACTTTGGGGTATGGGGTAAGTTTTGGTCATATTTCATGAATACTATACAAGATAGTGCATGTTACAATATGTCATCCTAAAGACTAGTCAATTATCTTTCTAAAGATACCTAACGAGTGTGGTTATGTTCAAAAACAAGTTCAGCAGATGACTTATAGGAAGACAGCTTAAACGAAAATGCATGCAAATCTGCAACACTGTGATATTGCGGTACCCTTCAAAATATGACTGTTACAGCTGTAGAGACCCAATATTTTTTCTGTTAAAAGTTTATTTAATATTTCTGACATATCCCTGTACCAAATAAAACCAATTTCATACAAAGCATTGCATTTTTTATTATTCCTAGCTAAAAAAACTGGTAGAATTTGAGATTTACTGTAATTTGCAGTGTTAAACTTTTGGGTATGGGGTAAGTTTTGGTCATATTTCACAAAAACTATAGAATATATTGCATGTTGCAATATGTCTTCTTAAAGAAAAAAAAAGTGATCTTCTAATGGTACCAAAGAAGTGAGGTTATGTATAGGATAAAGCCCGAGTACGAGGGCTCTTCTGGTATATAAAGTCCAACCCAACGATAAAATATCGAGGCCGCAGGCCGAGACATTTTATCGTAGGGTTGGACTTTATATACCAGAAGAGTCCAAGTACGAGGGTTTTATCCGACTTAAAAACTATCGCCCCTAACTGATATATTTTCGTTTTCAATGTGTTTACGTCAACCGTCCCCTTTGTCAATGTAACATGTTTAGGATATGAATTAAAACTTTTATTTGTGAAATAGCCTTCCAATGTAATGGAACATCCTATAAATGCCCTAGGGCACATTACATAAATGCCCTAGGGCACAGCAGATTTTGTGTTGCAGCTGGTTTCCGCTGTGTTACCAAATTTGAATATTAAAACGTACCAGATGTCTACAGAATATGACATGTTCACTTTTGATTGGACAGTACTTTACTACGGCGCTGTCATTCGTTTCTGGAATTTGGTGACCAAGGCTTTACGAGTAAATAAAACACCCTGCATTGAGCACTCTGATTGGGCAGTCAACAGTAGATAGTTTTTAAGTTAAAAATTAAGCTCAGCAGATGACTTACAAGAAGACAGATTTGACGAAAATGCAATTGGGTTGCAAAATCGCGATTTTGCGGTACCCTTCACAACATGACCATAACAGCTATTCCATCCCTATATTTTTTCTGTTAATATTCCTTTTCGTATTCTTGGGATCCCAAGGCCTCTGAAAAATACAGGTTTGTTATCCTGTTCGGGGTGCACGTAGACCCCCTCTAGCCCACGGACTATTTAGGTTAAGGCCCTGACTGTTAAAATTTGCAAGCCTGTAAATTCTGAACAGCTTTGTCATATCTTCTGTGACGTTGACATTCTCAGTTGCACTGCTTTCACTCATGAGATTAACACTATCTCCATAGTCAATGCACTAAGTCACCATCGCGCGTTCTATTATTGACGTCACAGCTACTTACGCCAAAACGGGGCGAGCTCGGCAATTTCCGGAAAATGTCGCCATTGTAGTGATATCGCCCTCTATGGCAAAGGTTTTGGCTGTAAGCCTCGTTCTGGTATTGACAAGCATGGCATGGCCAGCTTGCAAATAAAGTTCATGCGTTAACGTTAGTTCCTCGTCGTGTCATTGCTGCCAATAATCAAAGATGGTGTCAGAAGTGGGATTTTGAAAGAATCATGGCAGCGTTCCAAGTCCAGGCACCAGACAAATTCGACTTTTCGAAGCCAAGTGAATGGCCGAAATGGATTCAACGATTCGACCGCTTCAGCATTGCATCAGGGCTGTCAACAAAGGATGGGTCACTCAAAGTTAACACCCTCCTGTATACGATGGGAAGCAAAGCGGATGAAATTCTGCCGTCTTTTGGACTGACAGATGAGGAACTCAAAAACCTCCAAACTGTTACAAGTAAGTTCGAAGATTACTTTATCGTCCGCCGAAATGTCATATTTGAACGGGCAAAATTCAACAACCGTAAACAAGAACCAGGCGAATCAGTGGATAGTTTTATCACTGCACTGTACGGACTGGCCGAGCATTGCAAATACGGCGCCTTACGAGAAGAAATGATCCGTGACAGAGTAGTTGTAGGACTGCATGACGAGAAACTTTCAGAGAAATTGCAAATGGATGCTGATTTGACTTTAGTGAAGGCAGTCGACCAAGCACGCCAAAGTGAGGCTGTGAAGAGCCAACAGCATGCCATTCGAAACCCAACCAGCGTCAGCAATGACAATATGGATGCAGTCAAGTCGGGCAAACGACGAAACCAACGACGCAGTCAACAAATGAAGGGAAACGAATTTCATCAAAAACTCAAAAGCACCAGTAATAAGGCCTTAAGGGCACCATGGGAAGATCGAGCAGTCAGCAGAACAACAAATACAGTTCCGACTCTAGATGTTCATGGTGTGGAAACCAACCAAACCACAACAGAGCGAACTGTCCAGTGAAGAGCGCCACGTGCAACGCATGCTCAAAGGTTGGTCACTTTGCAAAAGTTTGCAGGTCTAGAGGCAGTCAAAGCCGACCCAAACAAATGAACGTTCTACAAGAAGCTGAGTTTGACTCAGAATTTTTGGGTGAAGTCAAATCCACAAAAGGCAAACCTTGGATGGTAGATCTAAGACTCTGCAATGCCAATGTACACTTCAAGATTGACACAGGTGCAGATGTGACAGCAATACCGGAGAAAACATTCACAGAAATGTTTGACCAATCAAAACTCCAGCCCACAGATAGAGTACTTTATGGACCAGGACAAACCAAGCTGGAGACTATTGGCAAAATTCAAGGAGTACTGCACTTTAGCTCAAACCGAAGTGGCCGTAAACACACTGCCCAATCACGTCAAACCATTTATGTTGTGAAACACCTTAGTCAAGCATTACTTGGTAGACCAGCTATCAAAGCACTACACATTTTGTCCAGAGTTAATCTCAGCAGTATCTCTGAGCAACAAGATAAACTCATGAGATACAAAAAGCTATTTCCACAGCTATTCACTGGACTGGGTAAACTTGAGGGTAAATATGAAATCAACCTCAAGGATGATGTGAGGTCGTACGCAATTACTACACCCAGACAAGTTCCGCAACCGCTCATGTCAAAGGTCAAGGATGAACCGACATGAATGCAAAACCTCGGGGTAATCAAGCCAATTGATCAGCCAACCGACTGGTGTGCAGGCATGGTTGTCGTTCCAAAAGCAAACTCAGAACGTGTTCGCATATGTGTTGACCTACAAAGACTCAACGAAGCAGTACACCGGGAACTTCATCTCATACCTTCAGTCGACCAAACTCTGGCACAGTTACAGGGAGCCAAGGTATTCTCGAAACTTGACGCAAACAGTGGGTTCTGGCAAATTGATCTAGACGAGAAATCTCAGTTACTCACAACTTTCATGACTCCCTTTGGACAATTTGCATTCCGCAGGTTACCTTTCGGTATCTCATCAGCGCCGGAACATTTCCAGAAACGCATGCAACGAATCCTCGAAGGCTTAGAAGGAGTAGTATGTGAAATGGATGATATCCTTATCTTCGGGGAAAATCACATGCAACATGACAAACGTCTGATGGATGTCCTGCGCAGATTAGAGAAATCTGGTCTAACTTTAAATCCAGATAAATGTGTGTTTTCAGTTCATTCCGTGAGATTTGTTGGCCATATCATCGGTGAAAATGGCATCAGTGCTGACCCTCTCAAAGTTAAGGCAATCATCGAAATGGATAAACCTAACAACATCACTGAACTGAGAAGATTCCTGGGAATGGCAAACCAACTGAGCAAATTCACACTCGACTTGGCAGAGACTACAAAGCCCCTCAGAGACCTTTTATCAAAGAAAAATGCATGGCACTGGTCTGATGCGCAAGACGAGGCATTTTTCAAAGTGAAATCATTGCTTAGTTCGACACCAGTACTCACCATGTACAACCTACAGTCTGAGACGTTACTCTCTGCAGATGCGTCAGCATATGGCCTTGGTGCAGTTTTGGCACAAAAACAGACTGACGGACATTGGAGACCAGTAGCTTATGCGTCACGAGTATGTTCAGCACAGAACAAAGGTACGCACAAATAGAGAAAGAAGCACTGGCTATTACATGGGCATGTCAACGCTTCAACAACTACCTACTGGGACTACCCTTTCATATTGAAACTGATGACAAACCACTCGTACCCTTGCTTGGGACGAAGAACTTGGAAGACTTACCTCCCAGAGTCCAGCGTTTCCGCCTCAGACTGATGAGATATTCATACACAGTATCACATGTACCAGGTGGAAATATGACAACAGCCGATACTCTCTCTCGTGCGCCGATCAAATCATCACCATCAACAGAGGATCTTGCACTCCAAGAGGAGACTGCAGCTTATGTAAATGCTGTATACCAAGGAATACCAGCATCATCATCACGCATTGAACAAATCCGCAAATGTCAATCAAACGACCCAGCTTGTCAGCTGATCACACTCTACATCAAAGCTGGATGGCCAGAATGGTCGAAACTAGCCCGGATCGCGAAACCGTATTGGCATGTCAGAGGAGAATTAACCACTCAAGGCGGACTGCTTGTGAAAGGAAGCAGACTAGTAATTCCAAAGGAGATGCAAGGTGAATTACTACAAAGAATTCACGAAGGTCATCAGGGCATATCAAACTGTCGCGCTCGTGCAAAATCTGCAATATGGTGGCCAGGACTCAGTCGTGAAATCATCGACTTGGTGAAAATCTGTGACACATGTGTGAAAAGTCAGAAAGATCGAGCTGAACCATTAATTCCTACCGAATTCCCACAACGTCCATGGCAAAGAGTCGCCACTGATCTTCTTGAGTTTAATGGCTCAACGTACCTTGCACTTGTGGACTATTAATCTCGCTATGTGGAGCTGTCAAAACTCAACTCAATGTCTTCATATACAGTCATCAGATGTATGAAATCTATCTTTGCACGCCACGGTGTACCAGAAACTGTAATGTCAGACAATGGCCCACAGTATGCCTCAGAAGAGTTCCAGCAATTCGCAATAGACTATGACTTTGTACACGTAACCAGTAGTCCACACTACCCTCAGTCAAATGGAGCAATTGAAAGAGCTGTACAAACAGTCAAGAAGTTGCTGAAAACAGTGGATGATCCGTCTAAGGCTTTATTGGCTTATCGCTCGACACCACTGGAAAATGGATACTCACCAGCAGAGCTATTGTTCAACAGGAGAATACGTAGCACTGTACCAATCCTACCTGAGAAATTGAAACCATACCTCCCCAATAATGATGCATTACGAGCAAAGGAGTCGTCGATGAGAAACCGTCAGAAACGCAACTTTGACATTCGTCATCGCGTCCAGGAGCGTAAGAGCTTATCACCAGGAGACAAAGTGTATGTAAAGGGAGATAATATACCCGCTACTGTTGTTCGTGCAGCGGGCACCCCGCGTTCGTACATTGTGCAAACACCAAAAGGAACACTTAGACGTAACTGTCGTCACTTGACATATCATTCACAGCTAAGTAAAGACATAAAACTATCTCCACATGCAGATACCAGAGGAAATACGGACATTCCACAAAACACTCCTCTGAGAGCGCTCATAAAGGACATTCCACACAAACCACAGGAGATTGGAAGGGAAGCTACTGCCAGTGAAAATGTTGCATCTGCACAACTGTTTATGCAGGAAACTAATGAACCCTACATGACTCGTTCAGGAAGAGTTGTAAAACCGCCGAGCAAATTAGACTTGTGATGTTTATGTTGTGCATGCAAGAAAATCACTTTAAGACATGTTTATGCTCGTGATCAATCAGTAGAATATTGCTCTACACCTCTAGAGACTTCGCGGCGATGCATTAAACTAAACTTTTAATAGTTGTGTTTGTTCAAGTTCAAAGTTACACATACTGTCTTAAATCAGACATCAAATTTGTTGCTTTTCAAAAAGTTGTAATTCTGTTATCATCAGCAGGGACAACTTCATCTTAGAAGGGAGATGTAGTGATATCGCCCTCTATGGCAAAGGTTTTGGCTGTAAGCCTCGTTCTGGTATTGACAAGCATGGCATGGCCAGCTTGCAAATAAAGTTCATGCGTTCACGTTAGTTCCTTGTTGTGTCATTGCTGCCAATAATCAAACAGCCATGACTGAAGTCAAGACGTGCAACTTTTCCCGTGTTTTCGTCAATATTACACAATACAACCGTCTAAAAACCGTTCAATTAAGCTTCAGTTTGTGTGTAAATATTTGTTTTATTAATAACAATTTCATTGACAACCAGAACTAGAGTATACGCCTCAAGTCAAACGAAAAAAAGCCCCAAAATATGGCGGGACTCACACTTTAATTTATGACACCGGCCTCGTTGTAAACTGCCAACGAAGCCCATGGTTTGGCTCGCAGCGGGACTGTGGCGATGACCCCAATGACCCGAGCGCGTTTGATATACGCCACAAGTACCGCTGCGATATCACAGCTATATTGTCGTTGATGTTCTTCAGTATTTTGGAACTATATTACGGAGGTGCGTGGAAGCACAAATTCCCGATGGGCGACATATTCTAGCGTTGGGTAACGACTAACTGGCGATTGATGCTGAGTGTTGGTACTGAATGTTTTGACATTCGCATAGTCTCGGTTACCAAGACTGTTCTCAGCTGTGGGGCTCTCATCCGGGCACCAATGCTGCACAGCATTCTGGGTAACAGCGACTAATTTACACACTGTGATAAAGCAACGAGAGATGCCCATATTTTATTCAAAACTTGTTGCTCGATGTCTCACATTAAAATATAATATTAATAAAATAGTAATTTTCCTAGATTGGGGTAGATGCCTTTGACAGACGCCGCCCTGATCACTCATGTATATGCGTACGTTATGTGACGTTCTCTGATTTGGTCTCCCCGGCGGGGACTTAGTCAGATGTAAACTTTGTAAGATGTAAACTTTGTAAGATGTGTTTGTTCTGTGTGTAAAACTGGGTGTCACATTGGCACGTCAATGGATTTTTATCGCGTGACTTGTAAAGGCGTGAGGCTAAGTGATCGATATTTAAAGAAACAGTGCGTGCATTGAGATGTTTCCATTACGCAACGCCTGAAGACCTGACTGAGAATTCAATGTTTCGATAGGCAGTGCTTGCAGTAAGGCCTCGGTTTCCTAGGTGCATCGCTATTGAGGTCACATCAGACCTTGGTCCATTTTGTGATAGGTTGCATCGTATAATTACACAATGCAAATGTTTTCGAGTTTCTTAACCTCCGCAGAGAAGGCAATGCCCCTCCTCCTGCCTATGGTTGTAATTACGGTAAGCTACAGTTTCGCCGCATATTGCGTTAGAACATCACGAAATAGGAAATAAACGCTCCGAAAAGAACATATATGTTTACTTCCGATGCAAATCTATACGCCACGTCATGTTTGAACGAAGCAGCTAAAAACCACCTGACGAAGACGTCCTTTGACGCCTGTCTGTATCTGTTAAGGCCGACAGGTCGATGTCACTTGAAGCAGAAATCCAAAAAAGTGGTTGAAAGTAAATTGTGATGTTTATGTGGAAGGTCTTCACTGTGTATCCTGAGAAATGCGTAAAAAGTTCGATTATATATTTATAAGTTTTACTTAGAGGCAGATAAAACTTTTTAATATCGTCTGGTCACGATCCCTCGACGGACCGTGATCTGGTATACCAATGCAAACAGCTCGAATGTGGTTAGTTTTAAAAACCACTCTGAGATTGCTGACGCCTCCAATAAAGCATAGGTATCAGTCACTGTACCCATTATTCCAATGAACCTGTTAATCTGGATTCATTACGTAATTTTGTAAATAATACGATTGGAACTAATTTGGGATAATTGGATAGTGAACCTGAAATTTAACCTAATTTGCTTTTTCTTTTCTTTTCTTTTTTTTTCTTTTTTTTTATTTTATAGTCCATCATCCAACGGGTGCTAGCCCATTTACAGGATGAGGTACCCATAACCCACTACCCCAATGGAGCACTGAGGAGTAAAGTGCCTTGCTCAAGGGCACAACACCCAGCTAGAGTCTCGAATTCACCATCCACCGACAGTGAATTCGCTACTCTGGATCTACCAGGACTTGAACCGGGTCTCTAACTCACCATCCTCCAATAGTGAGTCCGTTACCCTAACCACTGGTCCACGGTAGCACCTCCTTTTATGTTACACAATTCTTTTTATGAGTAATTTGTAATATTACAACATTAAGCTATATGGCATCTAACACTTTTGAGAAATTTGAAAAATGTGTTAATCCAATTATCCCAAATTAGTTCCGATCGTGTTGAATACGGTATTATGTGATGTTCCCTCTTTCAGTTTTCCTTTACTGAAGAATGATTTTGTTTGTAAATCTTTACAACAAGCCAAATGCACAGGTATTGATAATGTTAACTGTAAGCTCTTAAGAATTGCTACACCTGTAATTTCAGCTACTCTTACTCATCTGTTCAATAAGAGCTTTGATGATGATATTTTCCCTGGATTCTTTAAATGTGCTAGAGTTGCTCCCATTTACAAAGGGTCTGGTAACATCAGTGATATGTCAAACTATCGTCCTATTTTAATCTTACCAGCTCTTAAGAAAATCATTGAAAGACATGTGCTTTATATGAATATTTATCAATGTTTAATCTTCTTTCGATACTCAGTCTGGTTTTAGAGAGAACTACTCATGCCAAACAGCTCTAATCCATTTAACAGATGAAATATTGTGTAATATTGACAGTGGTTATTTGAATAGTGTACTCCTGCTTGATCTATCAAAGGCATTTGATCTTATGACATTTTGCTAGCTAAAATAAACGTTTATGGGCTCTCTGATGGAGTAATTAACTGGTTTAGATGTTATCTCTCAAATCGTCAACAGATTGTGTGTTACATCGGTAGCAGATCAACCATTTGTCATGTTACCACAGGTATATTTTAGGACCTTTACTTTTCATTATAGTTTTTAATTATATGTCATTGTCTGTTGATTCCTCCACCCTCCACATGTATGCTGATGATCAAATACTATTTACGAAGGGAAAGTATATTAGTGAAGTCAATGATGCTATCAATTGTGATATTTTACCAATTTCGATTTGGATAACCAATAATCATATGCGTATAAACACGAGGATAACAAAGTGCATTTTGATAACTTCACCTTTTAAGTTGGGTCATTTGATAATTCCAATGTTTCATTGACTGTAGAGATAACTGATACCGAGGTCCCCAAAGTTATTTCAGGGGAGATTTTAGGTATATCTGTAGATGAAACCTTATCCTGGGATGTTCATATTGATGCAAGAAATTGAGTATGCGCATTGGATTTTTACGTAAACTTCTTACTTATATTCCATTTGATCAGCGTATAGTACTGTATTATGGACTATTCCAGAGTATTCTTGATTATTGCTGTGTAGTTTGATCAGCGTATAGTACTATATTATGGTCTATTCGAGAGTATTCTTGATTATTGCTGTGTAGTTTGAGCAGCGTATAGTACTGTATTATGGTCTATTCCAGAGTATTCTTGATTATTGCTGTGTAGTTTGATCAGCGTATAGTACTATATTATGGTCTATTCGAGAGTATTCTTGATTATTGCTGTGCAGTTTGGGGGATCACAACAGTTAAGAATATTGATAAAATGTTTACACTTCTGAAAAGAGCTCTACGTACGCCTTTTGAACTTCCGTTTGATTTCCCTTCTGTGGATTTATTTTCATGTCTGTCAGACAACTAATATTTTACTCCACCGCAATTGAAATATTTAATTGTTTGAAAGGGTATGGTCCACAGTCTTTATCTGATTTGTTAACCGTCCTGAGTGATGTACATATTCATCATACAAGGTCTACTTCTCGCCAGGATATTTATGTACCTAGATGCTCCTCAAAATATGGTCAACGTAGCTTTCAATGCCGTGCTGCCAAAGTGTGGAATGCGTTACCAATTGAAATCAAACAATCTATTGTTCTGTACACCTTCAAATGTGACTTGAAAGATTATGAATGTTCCATTGTAGATGTAATTATTGTAATTTTGCTTGAGCTCCGATTAAAATTACTGTACAAGTAACTCGGCCGCTCAATAAAAGTGTAAATAAATAGATGAATATTCGAAATAGCTAGTACAATTTGATTTCGTTATCTGCCTCTTAAATGATTATGTTGTTATCGACGGGAAGAGTTGATGACAGATAGGTTTACTGTCGGACCACTACTGAGGCCATACCTCTACTAGTAGAATCGATGAGAACAAGTCAGTTACAGAGCTTTATTAGCTAACAAAGGCTTCAGGCTAACTTTCTCAATAAATATGGTTTATTGTTCATACAGAGGAAAACCATCGAGAAGTTTTTTTTTTTTTTTGTGTTTTTTTTTTGCAAAGTTTGTTTTCCCAAGTCAAACAAGCTGCAAAGTCGTTTGCAAAATCTATATCACTGAATACAATGTCAAATCTCTCTAGCCCTCACAGTGACACATATGGGCAAAATTTATATTAAAGGCCCAATAGCTGTATCTTTTAGCATTATTTTTGTGATTGGTTCCAAACTTATACAAGTTCGTTGGAATGTACTCATTGAGGAGAGTTTATACAAGTATAATAAACTGTCCACTTGGACTTTGCCCGAACATAACATGGCGCCCTCATGCAAATAAAGAAAAAACACTGTATGTCGTGCATATATGCATTGGATTCTTCACAGAAACAAAAGAGTAGTCCAGTTTAATGCACATTGCTGAATGTTTTCCACTGGGACATCGTATGCTTTGCTTTCTTTGTAATATTACCAGCTTTTAAAAATGGCGGGAAATCAAAATAATGCTTTAAATTTAAATTTACTTCTTCAATTTTTCAGTTGTAAATGACTATATCCTTTAAATTTGTAGAATTCAAAGAAAACCAGAGAAAATAGAAAGTCTTTTTTTAGATCAACAAATTTCAAGAATTACAGCTACAGGGGCTTTGATGAATCATTTTATGAAGCATTTTATACCTTGTTAATTACTTGGGCATAGTTTTGAAATCGCGATGAAAATTTCTCAAGTGGTTCCCGTTAATTTAGAAACTTTCAAATGTAGGAGCTACATTATTTCATTTCAAATGATTCTAAAGTATCAAGTGATTCTACAGAAGATACAGAGCTAATCATTCGATTTTTGAGTGGCAAATTTAGCAGGACAATATCATTTTTAGCTCACATGTGTAAACACGTGGGCTAATGTCATAGCGATGTCTGTCTGTTTGTCCGTGTGTGTGTGTGTGTGATTGTGTGTGTGTGTTAGTGTGTGTGTGTGTCTGTCTGTCTGTCTGTCTGTCTGTTTACACGATAACTCAAAAACGCCTGAACGGATTCAAGTCAGATTTGGTACACATGTACCATATGCTACTTGCAAGAACTGATTAGATT
>LD342656.1:388372-399265 GCA_001465055.1 Ptychodera flava
CCTCCTCCATGTTCTATTCAACCTCCTTCGGTGTTAACTGTAGTCGTTCCTTTCAAAATCACGTTTGCATCAGGAAACATGCGTGAGGATTTAGTCCATGTTAATAAGTCACACTAATGTCAACCAGAAGACATACGAATAGAATCCCACACCCCAAGCAGGGCGGAGATTGTATGTCTCTCACGAGTTGGAGAATTTCGGCGAGTGTGAGACATTCCATCTCGGCCCTTTTGGGGTTTGGATTGTTTTTCTCACACCCCATCACACCAACGTCATTAATGGCTTTCTTTAATTTGTATCATTCCAGTACGAAAAATATAGTTCACATTCATTTTGCACAAAATGTTTTGCGAAACAGTTTACACTTGTGAAATTTTCTTCAGCAGCATTTTGTTAGAATTATATAGCGATGCATCAGCAAAATTATCGACATCAGATCGTGCTTCGATCTGTTTCAAATATTATTTCACCGATGAGGGAGTACGCAAAACCTGTACCCGCGCTATAGTTCAGGTTACATGTATACAGTACGCGACATCCTATTCGCCAAAAAAAGACGCACACCTTCGGCCCCAAACAGCGAGTGACCAATGAGCATTTGTCAAATGAAAATATATTGCACTCACTCGACAATACGGAGCTAGTGCAAGAACAATTGATCTCTCATTGGTGCTGTCACACTCCCAACGCACAGGGAATGTGAGAAAGAAAAGTATCACAGCACCTGCCAATATGAAATGTCCTACACAGTTACTTGATTTGATCATGTGGTAGATGTTCGACAAGTTCACATGGCACGTTGCATTAGAACGAACTCAAAGTGCCCTCCCCAAGCAAACGGTAAAACCCGAGAGATTAAATGTAGAACACTTCTCAGTATACGAAGTGATGGTGCTCCGATTTTTCACTGCCAACGTATTATGATATTTTTGACACTAATAAATGTAATTTTGACTTCATCATAAAATTGTGAATCTCTCCACTGTCGTCATGGCTATCGTGTAATAACTAGGTTACCGTAAAAGTGATACAAGTGGCGCCAGTCATTTCGGTTGGTAATCAATGCCGCCATCGTCCGCCAGCGAAGCGGTAATGTGGCGGTAATTTGAAACATGTCGACGTGTTCCGCGAATTTCGATTCGGACGCTTTTATCCTCGCACGATTACCTACAGGATAACGTCAATCAGCTTTTTTTCAGAATCGTCCGTACTTTAACAGAGGTAACAATTAGTACGATATTGTCTACCGAAAATGTCCGTCTCCAGGGGTCGGGGCAGTGGTAGGGGTGCTTGGTATAAGCCCACTTTCTTCTTGTGATTGTTTATTTTGTTTTCATACGTTTGACTATGGTATGTATTGCTAATAAAGATTGTATACTTTCAACCTTGGGGGTTTGGTATCATATTAGGACTGGTTTTGTTAGGATTTCTTTTTCTCCTTCACGGTTTCATGTATTTGTCCTTTGACTGCATTACGCCAAGTTTATCTCTCTCGCTCCAGGATCTATGCTGTGTTGCGTCTATTATCTGATGCATTTGCTTGCCGAATGCGCCAGAGCAAGCAAGGGTAAGTTACTATAATCTGTGGACGCTGTCACCAGATTATCACCAGATTAACTTGACAAAGTCTACAACGAACACACCGGCAAGGGTATAACAACACTGCTATACACCTGCTCGTGACAATCTTGCGACAGCGTCCACATATTAGTAGCTTACCCTTGTTTACTTTGGCGCATTTGGCAATCAAACATATCGAATAATAGATGCAACATGTGTCATATATTTGTCCAGTGATAATCCTATGCTAAGTTTCATCACTATTGTGCCGTTCACACACAGGTCATTAAAACGCCTTTGAAACGGCACTGGTCAAATACTGGCTTAAAAAGTTACGTGTGGACGCCCAAGTGGTTTTGAAACGTTTCAAATTTGAGACGGTTTAGCCGGCAATACCTGAGCTGGTGTAGGTATTAACTCTATCCGCAGCTCGCAGTGTGGACGGACTGAGCCGCTTAAGAGGTTCTTAAACGCCCTCACACGACAGATATTTTATTTGTGACATACAACAAACAGCAACCAACATTAAATTCAATACCCTTTCGTCATGGCTGCTGAACAGAGCACATCATCTCCTGGCAATAATTGACCTGACGATGAGATCAGTCTGCTTATCTCAGTCTGGGTGGACGAAAGTATACAGAGAATGCTGAACAGACCTGTAGAGAGAGCCTCGTTTATAAAAAAATTGTCGAAAGGGCTCTACAAAAGGGTTCAAACAGGATAGCTGATCAGTGCCACTGCAAGATAAAGGCCCTCAAACTGAAGTACAAAGAAGTTGTTGGCAGCAGCAGTGCGACATCGTTCATGTCAGCCATCTTGTTACAATGCTGTGCTTGGCCATATCTTTTTGAATTCGAGAGGGCGCATTAAGCCGTCTTAAAGGAATGTGTTGGTACCAGATTGTCTCATCAGAAAATTTACCCACAAGATTACAACTTCAATGTAAAACAAAAGGCTATCACACCTCCATAATCCTCTTACAGACTAGAACGAAGGCGATCCCAGGGATCGCGAACAGTGCCTTGAAACACCAAAACGAAAACTTAATTTTGTGTATGTGGACACAAACGGACTCAAACTATTAATCCCCTGTATTTGCAAATCACAAATAGTGTCACAGAAACGTTTCCAATTTTCCCCTATCTGAACGTAGTAACAGTGAAGGAAAGAAAGAGACCTTTACAAAACCAGTGCTAAGATAGGACCAAGACACCCAAGGGTGGTATAGTATAGAACTTTATTGGTAATATCATAGTCCGACGTATTAAAATTAAATCAATAAATGCAACAAGAAAACTGTGATGAGACCAAGACACCCCTACAACCACCTGACCCCTGGGGACAGGTATGTAAGCTTTTCCTAATGATAGTACCAATACAGTGTAGTAGGAAGCATTTCAACTGTGTTATCATGATGCTGAGTAAACTTTACCAGGGTCGCTAATAGGATTAAGCAAAATTCAAGTGCCGCGTGCCTAAGCATCTCATGCCAAATTTCACGGGCAAGGATTCATGTTCTGCAGCTTCAGATGGAAATAGATTCGCGTCCACTTCAATTTGCATTTAGGTCCCATACCTCCATGGTAAAAAAACAGAGCGAAAATAAGCATATCCAAAAGTTACAGCTGATGTCAATTACCAAGCTAATTTGTTCTCCATATTGAGACTTCAATTGGTAATTACAAAGTCCCATGTAAGGGAGCGTTCAGTTTTTACGGCCTGGGTTGGGCCGGCAAAATCCAGTGGGGTCACCTTAAATTTGAAAACTGCAAAGGGGGGTCATGTATTTTTGAAACAGCTCAGAGGGGGTCACTTAATTTTCATAAGTATCCGTCCCGTCAAAAAGCAGTGTTCAGAAATATTCTGGGAGCTAGATAAAAATGATTCGCTGTATGATTTCATTCTCTGAAGTCAGCTAACTAAATCTGAAGTAAAGTATAATTATCTGCCACATGAACATCTTGATTTGGCAAATCTTAGGCTTGTCTGGTTGTAAATCAAGCTCACTGAGGGCAATGAACAATTCCTACTACATACATATTAGATATATAGCAAGTTTTGTCAGGGAAATTATTTAACAGTTACCTGTAGACTAGTAGTACCATGAAAAGTGAAATAATACTTTTAGGTGAAATTCCAATATCATACTTGTTGTCAACATCTGAACTTTCAAATACCCTATTTGAATCAAGAACATTTGTATCAATTATAAAATACCTATAAAAGCACAAATTAATTGATTACAGCATTGTAAAAAAATTATTCATAGTTTTCTCATAGACTCCAATAAATAGTGAATCAACATTTTGGTGAAATTCAAAAAATTCCAATTTCTTGCACACATATCAACCTTTAACCATCCTAGTCTAACTAAGTACTTTAAAATGAAATATGAAATGTCTATAAATACACAGATTTAGATAGTTTATATTGGAAACAGTTATTCATAGTCTCCTCATAGACTACCATGTATAGTGAATCAACATTTCAGTGAAATTCTAAAATCGAATTTCTTGCACACATATCCATTTGTAACCACTATAGTCTAATCAAGTACATTAATATTAATAATCAAGAGTACATAAATACACAGATTTACCTATATTTGTTTTGGACAAATTAGTTATAGTTTCCTAATAGACTTCCATGTGCAGTGAATCTACATTTCGGTGAAATTCCAAATCCAATTTCTGGTGAACAAATCCATTTGTTACCACCTTAGTCTAATCAAGTACATTAATATTAATAATCAAGAGTACATAAATACACAGATTTACCTACATTTGTTTTGGAAAAATTAGTTATAGTTTCCTAATAGACTTCCATGTGTAGTGAATCTACATTTCGGTGAAATTCCAAATCCAATTTCTAGTGAACGAATCCATTTGTTACCACCCTAGTCTAATCAAGTACATTAATATTAATAATCGAGAGTACATAAATACACAGGTTTACCTATTTTTGTATTGGAATAAAATTGCTCATAGTTTCCTCATAGACTCCCTTATATAGTGGATGAACATTTTCAGTGAAATTCCAAAATCAGATTTCTTGTACATATAATATGCACCAACATATTCTAATCACATAAAATTATGCTAATTATTTGACATCTGTATCCCATTATGCTAATTATTTAACATCTGTATATGCACAAGTATAGCAAGTTTTTCATGATTGCAAAAATCTATTCACAATTTTATCATAAAATTCCATGTATAGTGGATGAACATTGTTGGTGACATTCTAAAGTAAAAGTTTTGTCCACATACTAGTTGTAACAACCCTTTTCCAACTAGGTCAATTATCAAATATCTGTAAATGGTGGATAGATATAGTTTTGCATTACATTTTGTTTTGTATTACATAGTTTTCTCATAGACTACCATGTATAGTGAATCAACATTGTCAACAGTTGATTATTAATTAAATCCAAATATCAAAATTTTGTACACATATGCTTGCGCAAAAATATAATGCGATCCAGCTTTAATTTCTGTCCAATCCCTTTGAGGGGTAATTTCAAAATTATAGCAAGTCAGAGGGGGAAATTTGAACATTAACAACTTGTGAGCTTGTAAGGAAGGTCATTTGAAAAAATCTGAGAATCCTCATTTTTTATTCTATCATACCCCCGAGGTGTTTGTGTGTGCAGGGTTTCCTCAAGCAATGAGGGGGGTCATGAAATTTTTGTCATCTTAAAAGGGGGGTCATCAATTTTTTGTTGCAATGGGTAGGGGGTTCACTTATTTTGACCGATGCGCAGGAAGAATTTGCCGGCCCACCCCCGGCCATAATAACTGAACGCTCCCTAATAAAGAAAATGAACAGGCAACTTCACACATCGGATCTACCTTTGTTAGTGCTATAGTAAATGAGTGGATCATTTTAGTTGTTTTGGGTTGAATACACGACGAGACATCGGTGAATTGATAGGGCTTTGTCTTTGGTCATGTGCTGGGTCCTCGGGAAATCATTGATTAGCCATTCGCAGCATCCAAGTCTGTTCGCTTTTCAAATATCAAATTGACAAAAAGTTGTAATTGTTTATTAAACACTATCTTCCTTGGCTAAGCCAGGATTCCACGGTTTAGTTTTACTATAATAATCTAGGCCTTTACTTTAGCTTTAGTTTTAGAATTCGTAAACATATATATTGCAGGTCGGCCATGATCAATACATATAGAAGGCGCCGTTAAAGCGCTAATGGTGATTTATCACTATAGATGAATCTTATTCGATAAAATAGATTGGAATGAAAATGCTTGTGTCTCTAGTTTGAACTGGAGAACGTAAATTGTGTCCCGTGAAATTTGGCACGCCGGCACGTGGCTCTTGAATTAGGTTTACCCAGCTAATAGTCATCGTGTGGATTTTTGACCAATAGGCAACTTGTGAATCATTCTCAATGATAAAACGTAAACACTGTGCAGTCTTTTTATCATGAACCGAATTCATAACAGTGAGCGATATCTGTCAATTTTTCAGCAGCCTGTATTGCAGCCGATAAATACGGAAAAACGACGTGAAATACAAATAGCCGAGTAAATGAAACGAACATTCCTTTAACTATCGTTTCATTGGTAGAGACCGACCGTACCAAGATCAAATCACAGGTGTTGCTTTATAAAAAAATTACTAAAACATAAATATCTGGCATAAGAAGCCTTCATGAACATGGTGATTCACTGAGATATATTGATGCCGACCTACTTTAGAAAATGCTCCCCGAAATACAGACGTCGATCTAGCTTATTGCCCTGTAGGTGCGTGGCACACTATGACACAATTGTGTTTGATGAGCATGAAAGCTGTCATTTGACATCGTGCAGGTTCTGATATGATGTTGAAGTCCATTGTTCTGTACATAAGGGCGTCCTATGCATATAGCCTTGGGAGTTAGTGTTTCAATAAGATGGATCAGCAGTGCAGTGGTCTGCCCACGAGAGGCCTGAATTATGTAAATATTTTATTTGACATTTCATTCATTCCTCCACAGAAATTTAGGGTTGATTTTGTAAAGCGTTAGTATTAGACATCAGCTTTAGATGTGACAGCAACTATACTCGACAACTTGGAAACGAAACATTGCCCTGGCGCTTTATACGTCCGCTCTGCAAGTTAGAAACCAATACATTGTAACGGTCGAGTTTTGGATTCTGTGAATGACAATAGTTCCAAATCTTGACAACTGTATTGAAAAAATCTTCGATGAATTTCTCAAAGTAACAATTCCTTCTGACGGATTTGTTACAGGCGTTTTCGTAATTACCATGCCTACAGTCACGTGTTTTAAGTATCACCACATGTGAATAGTGTTCAATATAAGCCTTCCAGAAGATGCTACATGTCAAAAGTGATCGCAAAAAAGAAGATAGCATCTATCATCACTCATTATCTGTTTAAAGATTTGTTCCAAAGCAATCCTCTTAACGAAGCGAATTATTGAAACAACGTTCACAGTGCTATTCTAACAAGTGAACAGTGTAATTTTGTTCTGCGTGACTGCTGTTCCTATAGTTTCACAGACCTAACCATATGCATTTACTTTACACAATGTACTCGTTTTGGATAGTATTTACTAATATCTTCCTTTCCTTTTCCATTGACTGTGCCGTAGACTATGTAACAGATGATTACAAACTGATTTTGCAAACAGTATATACCAAGTCGTTGAATACAACCGAGGCAAATATGATATTCAACAACCTCAACATACTCTAACGACACAAGGGCAGAAATGTATTTGCTAAATGCAAATAAATTCATATATTAACAAACATAAATAAACAAAATTAATTAACATAAGTGAATAATAAGTGAAAAATAGATAGCTGAACAAAATAAAATTTCAACTTTCAGTAACAGGCGTTATACATGAACAATATCTAACAGTTTTGTAAGTTTATCCAAGGACTTGCATTATACGTAGGCGTAAGGCACGGTGGGGTGATATGTGATGATATCCTCTTACATTCAAGGTGTCTGTATGTAGGTGCTATCTGTTTTGTACAAAAAATAACAAGTATAAATCCGATTTAAATGTAAGAGCTTTGTAAAGAGTTCACATTCATTAAGAATCAACACTGTTCTTCTAGCCATATTGTTATAGGAATTCGACGCCTTTGTTGAAAGTCATGATACTGACTGTTATTATCCATAAATGCCCAACGTTTTTAGTGATGTGTCTTACGCGTATTTACAAAGCTATGATCGCAATCCTTCGTATTGTCATAGATCAACGCTCTGATGCTAATCTCATATCTGCGCTTCGCTCTTGAATCTGTCACAAAGGTTGTATAGCCATGAGATGACGGATGTATTTTGAACGCAGCTGCGAGAATGGTTAAGGAGTGCGGGGGACACAGTATGACTTAGTGGCCTTACAAACCACACATGAAGAATCGACCGTGAGCTTTGTAACAAGAGAATAAAATCTTGTCTAGGCGAGATAAGGAGAGACATGGATTGAATCAGATATAGTTGTTGAAAAGGTTAGGGTCGCACATCTTGGTTGCTAATTGGAGTCGAAATGCAGTAGAGCATCATGGAACGTTACTACGATCAAGTGATTGGAACTGCTTAATTTTTGTAAAACGATTTCATGGCGTTTCATTACCAGTTTCATAACTGGCAAGAAGGAAGCAAATATTGATCTCTGACAATTAATTTATGTATTGTCGCAAAATTAAATATATACTGTATTCTAAACAACGAATCAATAAACAGTGACAAAAGTTAGCTTACAAAAACATACGATGTGATAATCAGTCAAGATATTACCTTCAGACATTTCCTGTTAGTAGTGTCACGTTGCACAAAGCTGAATGTGCTGTGCCCACTGTCGGGTGACACAAAATAAATCTCTATATTAATATAAGCCTTACTATGGCAAATGAACCAAACGATCATATACTTTTATGAAGAGAGCGTACGTTGGCAGGGAGGTAAAATAATGACAGTGTCCTTGTAGCGTTTCTTATGACATCTATATTACGTTTGAACCAAACAACCCTCAACAGTTATGGTCGTTGAATTTTATTGGTCAACAACAGCAACAACAACACGACTAATAAACAAAAACAACAATAACGTTGGCAGAGAGTTGCATCGGTTCAAATAATGATAAGCGTAGTGTCCTTGTAGCGTTCCCTATGACATCCACACTACGTTTGAACCAACAACAACGCAACAATTATGTTCGTTGAATTTTATAGGTCAACAAAACTATGACTAATAAGCATAAACAACAATGCAAACAACAACAACCAGATGTCTGGGTACCCTGTGCTTATAGTAGATACACGTGTCAAAGTGATATAGTATTACCAGGTATATACATAACAACAACAGGAAGTTCTAAGCTTTCAAAATGTTGCACATACATATATGCGTATTATCATTGGAGGATAGTTTAGGAGTTGTTTTTTCTGCTGCTTGTTTCGTCGATGTTAATTCTTCGAAGGAAGTAAAATTTATGCAAAAAAATGTAGCTGCTACTGCTTCTGGGTTATCCCTTTGGAATCCTTCATTAACAATCCGATTCTCGTACACTTGCTTCCTGCTTCTTCTTTCGTAGAAGAGAACTGTGTTGGGCCCTTAGTCTTAGCAGATACTGACGTATACGGACTCAGCTGCAAAACATCTTTTCGACTTTCAAAGTCATAAGCTGACGATGATTTAGGAACTGCAAATTTATTAACGTCACTGCATTCACGATCCATCAATCTCAAGTCTTGGCATCCTATGTATGATGTTCTCAATCAAATGTGTAATTGTTAAATGTTATTTTCATTAAGCTAACCTGAAATATGGGACCGCATCTGGTTGTGACAGGCAGATAGTTCCCAGCTATCTAGATAATTGAGGTATTAGAGTGTCAATAAATACCAAGCGATTGTCGAATCTTCTTCAAAATACTTTCTGTCAAAGGTTTCACTCCGGGGCAAGTAAAAACGAAAAAGACTGTTTGAAAAATTATTAGATTTAATGATCCCGGATAATGGTGTCGAGATTAAGTGGAAAGATTATTTTCTCGTTTGACGTTTGTGACATCCACTTGCAAACAATGATTTCCATCCAGAATTCTCCATGAAGAAAAAAATCGCCATCTGTGTGCACCCTGACGAATCAGACGTCGCCATGGTGATCACACGTCCGTCCAGTCTGCATGTCATTGAAAGTGCACGCTTACTTTGTTGCCAACACGTTTACGATGTAAGGTCGCTTGAACGGTTTTTAACGCCTTTGGAAATCCCACCAAGCGCTAAATCCAATCTTCGCCGATCACTTTTTCTATTCTGACCGTACATTAAATCAAACCGGAGTAAAATAGGATATTAACATTATAATCAGTTATAATTCACTGCAGATGTTACTAGTTTGATTTAGAAAAACTTTTCGATGTCACCATTTCTTGCCTATCTCCTTTCAGCGGCAGGAATAAATTGAAACAATACAGTCGAAACAAAGTCGTATCGAAGCTTTGCTCACAATGTGCATTGTTAGGAATGACTGACTGTAAAAGTGCCTTGAAATCAGCAAATTACTCAGCAATATAGCGAGCCATCCAGTGAATGGCAAAACGGAAAACGAATTTCCATAATCAATATAAAATACCGAAAATGCTCACATTTGTATATGTTCAGTATTCACAGTACTATGCACGTCTAGGTATATTCGTAACTGCTATCTTTTTGTTTCGTGTTGAAATTAAATTCCAGTTCAGTATGATCATGGCTTCCGTACATCAAGATTCAAACAGAGAGAACGCGTTTGAAAAGAAGCAAAAAAATCTACTTCTTTAATCTCCGCATTTAGAAGATTACCTTAACAATGCTCTCGCTATTTCCTTGATTCGAACGATAACCACACTTCAACTGACTAAACGGACAAAGTGACAAAGTCAAACTTTCCCCTTTGACAATTTTCTATTTTCTCAATATCTCTTAACAGCTGTCCTTTCCCGGCCTTAGCCACATACAGTATGTCAACGTCTTGCCCCTCTCTGAAGCTCTTTTCCTACCGTATGTACACAGAAGGATTTAATGAAGGTGGACCGGTGATGGAAGACTCTCGAATGCGGAAAGAAAATAAAGTTTTAGTCCAGTCAGCTAAGTGAGGGATTGTGTCATTTGTTGCTTTCCTGTGTCTTTTTTCATTATGTCAATTGGTGCAAATATACTTCTTAGTGTCTGCAACACAGTATGCTATCGAGATAAATATAAAGATGGGCTTCATATATATATATATATATATATATATATATATATATATATATATATATATATATATATATATATATATAAGTACAAAGTAATGATATCATTA
>LD342656.1:399373-411282 GCA_001465055.1 Ptychodera flava
ATATATATATATATATATATATATATATATATATATATATATATATATATATATATGCGTATTTATGAAATGCAGATACACCTGATGTATATCATATTTTCGCTACACTGTTTAATCACAAACCCAATTCGAAATTCAAAGCCACCAACGGTAAAGACAAGCCAACCACACAGTCCTTTCGAACAAAACGTAGTACTGATATACCAGATAGAAAATTCAGTAGACTTCCGTCGATGTACTGCGTTTCGATTCTTCTTGCTTCCGGGTGTATTCTTTTAAGGTTGAAGCCATGCAGACGCCATGAATTTGAGAAAGAAAGCGATGAAAGCGATGAACGAAGAACTATTGTTCAAAATATCACCGCGGGGAACATTAAACGTCGAGTCACTAATATATTCATTAACGAATGCATGAAGAGATGTCAGGGCTTGCAGATATTTTCCGTTGTGTATCATGTGCTATCACTCTGAACTTATCTGTATATCTTTCAAGGGTCACATCAAACTGTTGTTCAGATGGTTTAGTCTATGTGTACTGACACTTTATCATATACCCATGCCCATATTGCTACATCCTAGTGACGTTCAACGTAAAATATCAGCCGTGGTATTTCACGGTAAACGTCGAGATATGCACGATGAACGTCATCAGTTTTAGAGTTTTCCCGAACTACATTAGCAGTTTGTTGGTAAACAACATAAACAACAAAATGGCTGCCGCTCCCCGCCTGCGAAGCGATGTCGCCGACGTAAAAACTTGAAGGGCTTCGAGGAACACGGGTATTTCTGGTTGCAAAATACGGAAATATCACGTTGAGTCTTGAATGTTTTCCCATGGTATTTTTTGGTCAAGTTCTAGCAAACATTCTGCCGTTCGCACGGCGCCGGCACTTTGCACGGTCTCCATTGAACAGGTAGTGAGCGCGTGGCGTGACAGCGATGTCGCGCGCGCGACGGTTGTTGACATGGCAACTCTAAAGGTAAACTAACAAAATGGCGTCGCCTCTCCGCGCGAGCTCCGTGCCGTACGACGATCGAAATCAGGATAGATTTAAAGCTGAGCTGCTTTTGATCGGTTACAGTTGTAATAGCATATTGCACCTTAAAATGTTCCTTCTGTATGACGATTTTTGTATCCCGATGTCTTTCTTCTTGGGTTTCATTGAGATACGGACGACTTGCAGCGATGTCGCGCGTGATGTTGACATCTTCGTCGTATTTTTATGAATGAAGCCTGTTCACATAAACATTCTGATATTTATGTGCAAGGCGTAATAAAGTAAAGCCTCAACATTAAAGGTTTTTCGTTCTATTAGTAAAAATTCCCTAAAATTATGGGCATGGGTATATGATAAATCGGTTATTACCCAATATCGCCTGTTCCTTGTGTTGTATCAGCATTCGTGTCATTTGTGCTGCGTCAGACACTCGACTTCGTCTCGTGTCTGACGCAGCACAAATGACACTCATGCTGATACGACACAGGAACAGGCGATATTGGGTAATAACCTCTAATTACAACATTATGCCTTCTGCAATTATCAATCTTTATTTCATATCGTAAGCCCAACAAAGTGTGGGCAAATGCGTTCTCGTATGTGCAGTCTTTGTGGAGCTCGCGTGCAGTATAACGTGATAACGCTATGAATGTGACTTTGCATAACAGCTTCAAAGCAAACTGATGCAAAAGTATCACACTGAATCACATATTATAACTTTATCAGATATTAAGATACTATTGCGTACATGTGAACGGTTTGACTTTGAGACACTTTCATTGGGTAATTGCAGCATGTGCCTGACTATTTACACACAATATGGGGACGTTAACAAACCCCTTTCAGGTTTAATATAATATTCACGGGTATTTGCAAAATAATAACTAGGTATATATGCACTCTGAATCATTTGATCTTCAGTACGCGGACGGTAGGCAATTGGTGGTCAAATAACGGGGGGTCGTGGGTAAAGTTACAGGTTTACCAAATTGCCAAATACACACTAAAAACGCAACAACAGACGACATCCGACGCACATCAATACTCAACTGTGCAGAATGACCTTGCGATGAAGCGAACAGAGCGCTTTCACCATTGTACACTCTTCATCATTGGCTACTTGTTGACAAATGAAGGGTGACCTTGTATCATTATCGCAAATTCATACTATTTGACTGGAAGTGAATGCGTCCATCGTTGTTCGTACATTGCGCATTTGCTTTTCCGTGTTCCGTCTCTCGCACACCATATTGTTCGTTAGAATGTGGACTTTCTTTCATTTGTTTGTATTATAATTGGAATAAGGGGTTGAGCCTCCTCGCTGACAATTAACGTTTATCGATTCTTTCGGGCGATATGGTCTAGGAAAACCTGATGAACGCTCCTCCTCCTCGCCCCTTGGTTTTTGGCTTTCCTTTCTACCTTGCCAGATAAATGGTAGATATTGCACGAGTGCGAGGAGGTTGACAGGAATAATGGTCATCTATTTGGTCTCGTTCTACTATAATCCCTTCATTAATGCGAAAAAGGTTGCAATGAGCCGCAAATTGGTAAATGTTCGTATGATTGGTCCATTTGTGTGCGTCAAATTCGTCGAACTCAATTTTTATTTACACACTTAAGCACGCCAAAGACTCTGATAAGTATTAAAAGAATCAGCAATCACACATAAAAGAAAACACCTATAAAATTATCGCCATTTCTTTAGAAATGAATGATGCAAATAATCCAAATTGTACGGCAAGGGGTAGTCCATGTAACATAAAGGTTTACGACAGTATGCTAATAGCATGTCATTACACAAGAAAAGTGTTAACCTGACAACTGTGAACTTTTGCCTGAAACGAAGTAATTTACGTCAGTCACGAAACAATTGTTACAGGATATTGCTCAATAAGAAGTGAATAATTTGCACATAGAAGATCGGTCGCAAGAAATACATTTTTAGCTTCTTTGATTATTCCTTTTGGCAATGCGATTATTCTGAGACTTTTACACGCGTATGGATTAGTATGTTTAGAAAAGACTGTTTACAGAACAAAATTGAACCTGTGCGCTGTGTTAACCGATCGATCGGCAATGTAATCATCGTATATGGCACGTGTCATATCCATGTACACGGAATAGTTACGGTTTCATCAGTAGGACGCCGCCTCATCTTTTAAGTTTTCATTTTTTTTCCTTTCCGATTAGTGGTGTATGGATCAGAGACGGATCAGAATACCGGTTAGTGGTATATGGATCAGAGACTGATCAGAATATCGATTAGTGGTATATGGATCAGAGACGCACATCATTGCCTGATCTCAACAGCATAACTCATTGAAAGTGACTTGTTTTTGACCAATATAAACATTCAATATACAGATTTAGAGCCAAGGCAGTTTAATATTCTGAGTTCTGTGCCCTGCATGTCATATTTGCTTAACAGAATACGTGTAGTAACGTAGCATAGGAAAAGAACTGTGGCCGTGTACATAGCAGTCGACTTGTCGTTTCTTAGATGCTGGCATTATAGGACAAAATTGCTTATAGGGAGAAATTTATAGAATGAGCGGATAGTTAAAGAAAGCTAAAAGTAAATGGAACATGGAAAATTCACTTAAAAGCAGAGCTTGGTCTTTTCTTCATAATTATGGGAAATATTTGAATATGACATTTATTGTTTCTTTTCAAATCAATTTATCTCCACAGCGTTCACCTCACTTTTCACTGAACGTTGTTCCAATATAGGACAAGTTTTAACACCTAACAACACACCAGTTCGACAGCGGTTCTATGATACTACTCACTGGCCGCTTGCCCTGACCTGATCAATAATCCTGGCCCAAACTACAGCATGTCCGAGTGGTCAATGTCCCGAGGCGGGGGCGGGGGAGGGGGGGAACCGTCCTAACTCTGCAAGACGTGTTGACGTTACTGAAGGAGTTCGAGAACAGTCGCCTCTAGATCCACATGACACTTTGTACCTTGGCCCACTACCTGACAGGTAGAAATGGCCGGGTTGTAAATCTCCAGAAGGTGACCCATCTGATACCGTAAAATCAAATGTAGGGAAGGATCTATATACAAACTGTTCGCCATTTGCTGGCGCGTCGAGAAGAGAACTGAGTGAATCCAGAGCCATGTCTAAATCTAATCAAATAGGGATATTATCAAACACTTCGACCATGGATACGATGATTATCTGGGGAAGCAATACAAAATCAAACGGTGCGCATCAAAAAACGTTAATCATACAAAACATTTATTGACAGATAATTAAATTCTCTGGCATAACATTAAGTGCACTTTTGTGGACTTGTATGACCTTGAAGGCGACAGAGTGGCAAAAATGTGTATTGTACGTCATTTTACCCCATTTGCATTTTAAATGTTACAACAATTGTAAGGAGAAATTCGTATAAATCTCATTTAATCGATAGTTACGGATATATAACATTAATAATACACTTAATTTAGTTGATAACATTTTTATTCAAAATTACATTAAAATTCTAGCTATTTTCTATAAATATTTCAACATTATTCACTCGTTTGTAAATGACATTGATCCATTGCTGGGGACGACAAAATGTTTGGGACAGCAAAGTTGATAAGTTCTTATCAGTGTTCTTTGCAATGTTCCCGTCTCCCCAAGAAACCGGTCATATATCACGCCTGGCGGGTTACGATGCGTCCAGCTGAGTCTCTCCACTCCCCTTGCTCTGTGGATGAAACCATTTTCAGAACAGTCAACAGTATATTATATTGCAACTTTGTTCAGTAGAAAAACAAGACACTCACAAGCATGCATTTTTCTCTTTCAAACAATAACAATGACGTTCATGTATGTTACTCCATTTATTTACAACCCGCATGGCCCTTAACATAGGCCTGCAGGTTATTCTCCAAAGTTGAATAGCGTTGCCCAGCTTCACATCATATGTCGACTGTTCTGGAAATGATTTCACCCACAAAGCAAGGGATGTAGAGGGAGATGGGATGTAGGTAACACACTCAACAAGCAGCTAAATGCACCGTTAACCACCAGTCCACGTTTCTCGCTATTTTCTCAGGGAGAGAAGAACGTGACAAAGGCTATTGATAGCGACTTATGAAATTTGCTTTTTTTAATCACTTTGTCATCCGCTGTAATCCTTACCCAGATGTGTGTATGTGATCCCCAAAGCTTTTAAAAGGAGCACCATGTTTTAATGTCTCGCATTTTGCAACTTCATTGGTTTCGTCCGATATCGTTCTTTATAACAGTAAACATTTTACACTATCTGATTCGCTGAGAATTGCCTTGATAATGATGTGCCGTATAAGAAGAGGGTCGACAGCCTCCAATCTAACTACACAAATTCAGAGGAGTTACAAATACAGCTTGATCCGCTTTACAAAAAAGGCGCTGTTGCTCAATCCTAAAATGATCACTTTCACCTTTTTCTTGCATAACATTCAATATAATCATCTGTTTCGTCCTCAAAAATACACACAAGATTATTGCGTATTTAAAGTCGTTCCAAAGTTATCGGTTACATTCCCCTGAGCAATTGCCTAGACAGATGTAATTTCACTATAAGTTAAAAAATTCTCAGAATCTTCGAAGTCTCCACCGTCGACATTGATGATCCAGTTTGAAGAGCAAGCTAATTGTTTACACAATACAGTACATCCAGCGACGGTATACCATGAGATTTTGACCAGTTCACAACATATATGGACGAGCGAAAGCGAGTGCATATGTGAAGTGAACTGGACAAAACAGAGTAGTATTTCGTCGCTGGGTGTGTTTTATTGCTATTATATCATAACGGTATACTGAGATTCTGGCGTGGAACGTCAATTTTTTTTCTCTTGTCGAGAGCTCGTGTGCCAACCGTGCTTAATCGCAATTATAGCATCACGTCTCAACCAATCAGATCGCTATATTCGCGCCATCGATATATAATGGTATCATGATATATATTAATACTTATTGTATCATACCAGTATATCGATGGCAGATACTGCGATTTCTTCGGTCGAGATGTGAAAATAAGTATGCTAAATATTCGCAAAATATATAGCAAGAGCGTTCATCTAAGAGAAAAATTCCCTTTTTGACGTTTCACTGTAGAATTTCAATTTAACTTTATGATATAATAGCAATAAACCATCTCAGCAACGGGTATACGACGAGCATTTTGCACTCGCACATATGTCGTGAGCTGGTCAAAATCTCGTGGTATACCGTCGCTGGGTGTGGTTAATTGCCTAGGTAAATTCAAGCTTAGAAAGTCGGAATGACAAATTAAACTCATTCATGGATTCTTCCATTTACATCGACAAATATTACGAAAATTACAAAATTGTATCATTTCTCGACATGTGCTGTATTTAAAGAATGGCAGATGTAATGTAGGAAACATACAATTTTTAATTCAGATGTGTGCACTTGTAGGCCTTTTTGTTGAATTCGTTACTATGACAATGACATCTCACGATGATTAAAGCCAGAAGTATCAAGCTACGATACGCACAAATCAAAATGTTCGCAAAATACTGCAACTACGAGATTTAATGAAATATGCAAGTAAAATATGACGTGTATAACGTCGATACCCGATTCTCAATGTAAATCATGTTTATATTCCTTCATAAAATATGACGTTAAATATATAAATATATATGTATGTATATTTCCATGTATTAACGGATGAAATACAATAAAATGTAAATTTTTTTTTTTTCAGAAGCATGAAGACAGTTCCTTACTGTATTGTACACAGACGTAGAATGTCACCATCATCGACAAGTAAATATACATTTTCCGGTAAATTTTATGAAAACTTCGCTGTGATGAAATCAAAGGTATTAAGGAGCGGTATACCAGTCTTTCAGTTCACATTATGTGTTTCACAGAGCTTTGGTACAGCTATCTTCATATAGAGCACTACCAAAGCTGCCCTGCTGCACTAGTATTTTACGAAACTAGACATACGTTCGCCTAGTCAAAGCGAGAGCGATTTGAAACAGACTGCCCTTTTCAAGGTAGGTCGGAAATAGTTTCCACCCCCTCCCCAACCCACCCCATAATCATCTTTCATCAGCATCTATCCCCGCAGCTTAATATTTCGTACAACTTCGATTTTACAATCCAGATTCCAATCCTTTAAAGACCCTAGTTTTTGCGTGTCTACACCGCTAATAGACATGATAGACGGCATGCCATTTTATCGTTCTTTCTGTTGCCATTGGTTACCTGTCGAGACCTGCGGCATCGTGTGATCTTTCAAAAACAGATTCTAGTAAAAGGTAAATCGACACTAGAAAGGTAGACATGCGCAACAGAAAAGAAGTGTATGGCACAAAAGTAAGCAAGTTATGAAAAATGTACGTCCTGTAATTGATTTTTTTAATATTACAATCAAATAATTTTGACACAAGGTACTGTAACTGTCGGAACTGAGTATTGTTACTGATGTATTACTACCACTACTTGTCATCTTATTATGCGACAAGTCCAAATATGATATGAGTCAGAGATTGTTTTCAGTAAAAATAATACAAACCGGGATAGTCGCTTTGCGCAAAACGTTCGTTGAAAACGAAACCGGATTTCTTGAGGTAGAATACACCCTGATGACAGATGTTCATATTGTCTACAGTTACTGTTAAAGGTATACTGTCACCTGTTCCAATTTTGCCACAGTTATCATGAAAAGAGAAAGTCTAACCAATCACAGATTTTAAGCGGGTGGCCGCTTTTTAAAACAGCGACCTCAAATTTGTCTCACTTTGTAACTTATTGAAAAATTAATTTTTTCCTCTTTTACTGTACTGAACATCGAAATTTTCTTATCTAATCTTAGGATTATAAAAGAGAAGGCGGTCATTTTAAATTACCGACTGATAAATTGAAGTTCACTTGCTGCTCTTAGTATTTTATCATGTTCATCTGCCTTTTTATTATGAAAGAAAATGTGATGTTGCCTTGAGAAAAGTGTTGGCAAAAATTGAAAGCTTTGACGCTCAAGGGATCGATTATCGTAACATGTATTGTGTTGTCTTGAGGCGCTAAATTATCGACCTATGAATGTAATGCAGTTACTATTGATAGTAAAATATTGTCTGCTGTCTTCATTATTGCGAGAAAGAGAGAGGTCATTTTGTTGAGCAGCAAGACCCCTTGTAGGTATTAGCATCAGAGCATCTTATCCAGTGCGATTGGAAAACGGTTGGCCGAGGCAATTAAGTTGTAATTATGCGAAAGACAGGCACTGAAAATACCATGAAGAATGAAGTTACATAGAGTTTTCTCAACTTTTGATTCGCTTCAACGATGCACGTCTACATAAACATTTGACGAACATAAGATCTTCAATGTGAGTAGCACAATCAGTGTTATATCTACTTAGCTAAACACGATCGTCTGCTTGATACTTCGAAACCCTATAATTTGTTCTCTTTACCCTTTTAAGGCCACGTGGAGGCGGTTGTGGCGCTGGTGGCTTCTTCGATTTTTGGGACAGGATTCTTTCGAATACGTCTTGTTTTACTAATTCTGCCGAACCTCGCCAAGTTACTGTGGATGGTAGTGGCGGTCTAACAGGTGGCAATTGTTGGTGGAAATTTCGATGTGATGGGTTGAGAGAATGCCAAGCCGTCTCAGACGTTCGGCGAGATGGCGGAGGAGTACACTGGGTAGATACCTCTGGAGATGTGAGAGCCGAACGTATTGAAGAAACCGGGCTAGCAGCAAACCGACCTAGTGACCTTGGCGGAGGTGAAGACGGAGGTAAACTTCGGTGAGGCGGCGGGAGATTGGTCTGAGTGGGGTACTGATGGTTTGACGACACCATACAATCAGGCGCTGGCGTTTTCTTGCTGGACGTCGACTGTGACGTCAGCGTTGGTTGCTCGGCATCCCCGGTGTTTGGCTGGACAGTTTGCAAGGTGTACGACATAGGTGCCCTCTCGGATTGCAGTAAATTATGAAAGACGAACTCGTCTGACATACTGCCATGTGGACTACTGCTCAGATCTGTCTCACTGACAAAATAATGCCCCGGTCTCGAGCTATCCATGGGATTTTCCTTCCAGCGTAGTTTTGAATCAAACCTGTTTAACACTTTCTCATCATCAAAGACTTCATACTCATCATCTGGTTCATTGGCAACTACGTAAGCCGAGGAGGGCGGAGCTGAACAGGAGGTTGTAGTGCGTTCCTGTTGACGCTCAAAGGGTGCTATTGATGTGGCTTTTGTAGATGGTATGCTAATAGAAATGCCGCTAGACTCTCCGAGTTTGAAGCCCAGGTCCTGGTCGAGCTTCACCGCAGATATCATATTTACATTTGGCTTGGCGCAATTTGCTTGAACTCCACTACTGCTCGACAACACCTTGTTCGTCTTAAGCTTTAGAATGGCTTTGAACTCGTTCCTGAACTTTTCGTTCATCCAACAGTAAACGACTGGATTTAAACACACACTGGTCATCGCCACCCAGTGACAGATTATATAGACAAGAGAGTCGTGCTGGAAGGCAGGATGGTACCAGTACATCAATAGGTAGACGTTTATGGGCAGCCAACAGATAGCGAATATAACCACAACTACCACGAGCATCTTAATCATACGTCGTTTGGTTCTGTCCTGCATGTTTTGTTGTTCAGCCGTGACAAAATCACTGACAGCCGTGCGGGACCACAACCTCCTAGCAATGCGAATATAGGCAGTAGTTATTACAACCATCGGAAGGAGATACTGGAAAATTATGGTGGTGAATTGGAAATTCCGGGCAAAGTCCCACGATGGTGGACTTGGAATGCACGCATACACACCCAAGCTGGCGAAAAACTCCAGGGACCTGAATATTGCCATTGGCATGGGTAGAAGTATAGCACCTATCCAGATGGACAGCAAGGCACATACGGCGGTACTCATGGTAATGCGGGGTCTCAGTGGATGTAAGAGAACCTGGTGTCGGTCAATGGCAATGGCGGTGAGAGTCAAAGTAGATACATAAATCGACACATTCATGGAGTAGTCCACTGTGTGACACATGACGTCACCGAACAACCAGCCGCGGGTAATGTTACGAACTAATAGAAATGGAGCATTGAAGATAGTCAGTATAATATCCGAGAAAGACTGGCTTGCCAAGAAAAAGTTTGTAACTGTTCGCATGTGTTTCCGCCTGACAACGATGTAGCAAACAAGACCATTACCGACTAGCGAGAAGAAAATGACCAGAGCATACATACAAATTAACGATATTTTCACCCGTGGATTAAATGGATGGTACGGTTGTAGGAAAGTTTTGTCTTCATTTTTGTCAAGGAGGCTCGTCAAAAGATCTTCAAGGCTGAGGTCGGACGAGTTGTCCGCGGTACTGAAGTTGCGAAAGGCATCTAAGATATTTGTGGTTGACCAATTGAAAGGTGCTTGAGTTTGTGCTGGATTGAGAAAGTTCTCCCAAAACGACATATTTACTTAAATGTTCCACCGAATATGCCCGATGTATATCAGATGAATAGTGGGTCTTGAAATTATCCTATTTCAGCAACAATTGCAAATGACAGTCTTTCCGCGCAGAAGGTGGGGCGTGCATCTGAAAGATAAAAGTGAAAAACGTATTAGTACTTCAGTCCGTACAACAAAATGCATAGTTCAAAGAAAATTACCCTTTAAAAACCATACAATTATCATAATTTCCATAGAAAAGATAAAATCTCATTACAGTTTTACACCGGAATGAGGTAAAGTACTGGAAAGCTAGGTGGACTTGATTGCCCTAACAGATATGATCTTCACTTGGCTCTATGATGGTATAGCTAGAAACCGCGGTATAATGATAAAATATGTCACAACGAGCTGACTGTACGGTTACCCGCGGCACTCATAATATTAATACACTTTGCTCAATAATTACTGAATTATACGCACGCGCGTGACCTTCCGTAAGAACCATACACTTTGATTTTTCCAATCGACTGCACAGTCGCAGAAAGACAGAATTAGTATACCATAATTGGTACCATATTCTGTTTGCATGAATGTCTCACCATCACGCTGAACTTGTTTCGTTTCGCCTCCGTTGAACGCCGAGTTAAAGTGACAGTTGCGGAACAGTCAAGGATATTAATGGGTTGGATGTAAATGTCGGTATGAACGCTGAAAATGAACATTATTCTGTAATAGGACATTAGTCGACGGTGAATGAGAATAGAGATTTAGGCAGCAAAGTACCTAAGATCTGTAAGATCGCACAACCGTAAAAAATGACAAAAGATATATAGTAAGCTTATACCCAGGTACGCACTGTCAAAGGTGACCTAATTTCATATTTGAAAATTGAGCGTCACACATTATTCTGAAGTGTAAATTCTCTTGAATATCGAAAAAACTCGAACAGTTTTTCGGATACGGTCTTTGAATTGGTGAAGGAGTTTTCAGTCAGTAAAGTAAGCAAGAATTTGTAAAACCATAACACCGTCAAGCTCATTTACGAACTGTGTTTGTGCGAACTGTCTGCACAGCTTCACCGAACTGTTGGGCAACTGATAAAAGATAGCAGAGGTATAAGCTCCAGCAGACAGCTGTTTAGAAACTGCTAAAGTTGCTATGAAAATCAAGCCCACACTGTTGCATCCTACTGAGTGTGTAACTGCCTTGCTGTTACATACAATTTCAAGAAAAACGTTGATATCGGTTACCTCATGAGAAGTACTAATAGTGGCAGTAGCAAATTTATCACTAGCTACATGAGAACTACACTGTAAAAATAGCGGATGCTAGACGCGTCTTTACGCGTTCAAAATGTACATGTCGGTGTTAAAATTTGAACGGCTAGTGTTCATATTGTTAACACTAGTGTTCATAATATTAACAATGATGTTCTAAACCTGAACACTATGTGTTAACAACGACCTCCTTCAAGTGTT
>LD342656.1:411299-443390 GCA_001465055.1 Ptychodera flava
AGCAGAATTGACGTGCTGGCGAAAACGGGAGTGTTTTGAGCTTCAGGAAAACGAGTTTTACCGTTTTAAAAATTCCTCTCATATTTTTATGAATATATAATGAGTGTATTTGAACCAAATTTGAAAGTCTAGATCTTTTATCGATACTGTCTGGTTTTACTCAATGGTTTACGGCCAGTCATACCGTCTTTTATACGTGCGTCAAGGAAGGACATGTTTATGAAACTGCTGGCGTGTTATGTTTTGATTGGCGTGAAGCAGTGTTTCTGGCCTGAGAGCTCACAAAGTAACTATGGTTGCTACGCGACTGGCAGTACGATGCCATCTCGTCGTATTTTTCGCATAATCTCGTGTAATTATCAACCACAAACAAAGCCTCCAAAAAGTTTAACACCTTCGAAGCTCATTTTAATATGAAAAGCCAATAGTCTACCGAGACGACCATGGAACAAAAGGCATGCAAGTGTTGCCACTCTGTCTATATGTTTCTCTCTGCCACAATGCATTGCAGTCCTAGCTCGTCCATGATTCGTTAGGGCTCATTTCTTCAATGCACAGTTTTGATGCATTCGAAGGTGACTTCAGTGACTGTGAATCATAACAAAAAGAATGTAAAATCCGAAACTAAATCTGCTCGTTAAATTTATATACTTGTTTTGGTTTTTTTTTTGTCTAGAGTTCAAAATGTTGCTCCGCGAAGCCCTCTGTAGACGCATTACCATTGGAAACGATACTGCAAGGAATTAATTCGTAACGCAATATCCTATTGCATTGTGCAGTTTGATGTCCTGATATTTGTGCATGCAGTGGAGGCGTGATCAGGAGAGACAAGTGAGTGAACGTTTGTCTGATAAGGCTGGAGAATTTTGACAGAACAAGTTCACTGGTGTGAAATATATTTCTGAGGAGACACATTCTCCTCTATTGGGATGGACTACAAGCACTTCGTAATGGAACCTAAATGCGATTATTTTGCACAGATAATCCTTCGTCTAAGAAAAGCTGAAAGAGATTTGTTCATGATTTATCTGCTTCCATACAAAAAGAAATCCAAAAGAGATGGACGGGTTTGCCTTGTTAAAGTTATATTACTCTGTCGGTCAAAATGTTTCACCAATGATTGTATGCGTACGAGTTAATATATTTCACAAGCTAAGCGATGACCTGTCAGTTTTGTGAACGGTGAATTCAAGCAAACAATCACATGAACCTTTTAAGCTGAAATATCTCACACAATGACTGTAAGGTTTTCTTCAAAAGGAAGACATTACACGTTTCTCGTGTAAACGATATCTAATCAAAAAGGCTATACAACATCTGTAAACGCGATATCCCGTTGCATAGCGATGAAATTGCCAGTCGCTACAAGGAAAGGTCAGTAAGAGTGCACCGAATAAAAGCAAAGCAAAATGTCGCATTTCCTTCTGAAGAAGCCTTACTTTAATATCTTCAGGATATTTGAACGAGGATGATATTTCAATTGACAATATACAGACTGCAAACGAAAATTTGCACGTTGTACCATATAATACACAACAACAACACTGCATGATAAGGTTATAGCGATTTTAGGAAGCTCTAAGCACACTTACATGCAACCAACGATTAGCAAAGTCATATAGGTACGCTGATTATTTATCGATTTTTCTTTAAAATGGAAATTTATAAATACTGTAACATAGAAAACATCATCAGAAAGGCCACTGATTTCGCTCCATTAGTTTGGTTACTGTGAAGAAAAATGCACGTAGAAGCCAGCTTTAACAGAAATACAACCGATCGACGCAACTCGTCGTTTTCTGAACCATATACGGTTAATATAAACATTCCCCCATCATTTCAATTCAACGAGAATGTTTATGTAAAACATTTCACGCACTTTCCGGGCATTAGGCTTCACCATCAGATATGTGTATGCTACGTTCTCGACGCTTCAGAACAGGGACAGCAAAATGCCCTATACTAGAAAGGTGACTGCACAGCCTTCCGTTTCGTCCTATCGCATTCCGGTAACATGTTTTTAGCTGTACGCTGGAAAGCAAAGCCGCCGTAAATCGAAACTGAATTCATCATAAACACATTTGCTCTCGTTCCTATATTTTGAGTGATCTCGACACCAGCTATTCGTACAGCGAGACAGCATATACAGCACAGTTATCGTACTCACCAATACCTTTTTAATTAACGGTGTATATGTTTGTGATTTAGAAGTATCGACAGTTTCATTTTCGATTTCTTAAGTGCATTTTGCCTCCATTGAAATCGTGTGCCCTGAAATACTGTAACGTTATATATAAATAATTACGGTAAGTAGATCATTTAAAATTTTGAAAACTTGTAGTATTGTTACCTAAGCTAACTCCCATCATGGCAATTAGTAAGGCATCATATTGACAACGGTGCTCTCTCTACAAAATTCTCATTTGAATTGGCTTGAAATTGAATTAGTCGACAGTCCAGTATTTCTTAGAAATTCAGCATCGAGCAATTTTAACCATTCGAAGAGAAATATAACATTAATGCAGTGTGCTATTAACCGATATATATTTTGCTTCACTAGAGTTTGCCGATGGGTAAATTTTGGTATAAATCAACGATGCCAGTTTGTATCCGTACCCAGTGAAGCTTTAATCCCTGCAAAGATGCAGTTATAAAGATTCGCTAAACAAAAGGAAAAAAACCGCTTTACTTTTCGGCATAACGTTTCTTTTTTTTAAAACATGAACCAGAACGAGGAAGTGTTAGGAAAATATTACATATTCTTACACCATATAAATGTAAGTTAAGAAATTTTCTCAAAAGCCAGAACTTCAGCAAAAGAAGGACAAAAGAGGAAATGGAAGGGGAAATATAAGGCATACATGGAAGAGTTGCTTTCCGTATTAATGGCACTATTAGAACACGGAGAAATTACAGGGAGAACTCCCTTGTCGCAAGTAGTAATCTTTAAGGTAGTACGCACCAAGAGTGAAAGACTTAAATTTTTGCTCAATCTTTCCTCAATGAACGCTCTATCATTTTCTTACCAAATCAGAAATAAATAAATTGGGGTCACCATGCAAAGTTTGACACTAGAGAAAGCAATTATTTGACATTTACTGATACTTGAAATTCAAAATGACCGCCATCCCTGGCAGTTATAAAGATTCTAATGGCACTATTGTGTTTTCCCCATAGAGTGAGTCACTCTATGGGGAAAACACAATTTGCGATTTTCGAAAAACTAAGACGGTGAAAATTTTTCTTAGTCCTATAGTTTAAAGTATGCCCTACAGATGGTAGAATTGAAAAAAAAAATGGTAACACTTTGGATGCCTGACTATTTGTCGCCAACGCGAATTCTACCTTAAAATAAAGGAAATTAAAACAAACTTTTGTACTGCAGTGTGACCTCTTAACTTCCGCTGTTGAAAAAAGAGCTAAGTGGAACATGGAGCCACCAATCTCGCCAGTACCGCCATGGGCGAACGATAAAATAAAATGAAAGTAATTTTCCAAATGGTTGATTGTTAGCTATAATCAGTGTGGAGCCATCAAGCCTAGAAATAAGAATTTCTCTCCTATTTCAAATTCTAAGCCTTTCGCAAATTCACACCTTTTAAATTGGTATTTCGATTTCACGTCTTTTAGCTCGTTAACACAGTATCTAAACATATAGAATACACATTTGAATTCTAATCCGGACCAGAATTCACTTGTCAACAATGACAATGCAGTCTACATCATTCTGTACAGGCTAAGACGACGAGCTAAATACTGTGTTCAGTATCTCAACATGCTTTCGGGAGTAGAGTAGGAAACTGTAGTCTACAATAACAATTGTGAACATGTCATCACCAGTTACAGTTACTGTCCCTTTTAGTGACAAGCGGTTTTACCAAAGACGTCGGGAGAATGATATCAGCTGAGTAGCTCACCTTCAAAGTTCAAGGTCAAGATCATTTTGAATGAGAACCAGGTAGTCTAAAATGGAATTTTCAGTTGGCTTTCTTTTTCTGCAAGAACAGCACTCGGAATCGCTGTGTAGAACCTCAATTCAATGCCTAAGGATAAGGCATTACGTGCCTCGCAAAACCATTACCCTTTAAAATCAAGAATGAAAATAAAGGAGCTTACGAGTAAAATATGTATAGACAAACAAACCAACAAACAGTAACTGCCAGTTGAAATTCAAAATGGCCGCCATCCCTGTCATTACTCTATTGGGACAATTATTTTTTTCGAGATCAACAAAAATAAGCCGATGAAAACTTTATTGATTCCACAAGCTTCAAAATGAGCCTCACAAGTAGCCAATCAAAAAATGTAATGTTACAGTTTTAGAGTCCGAATTTCTGTCCCTGAGATGCGTCTGACCTTGATGTTCGTTGAATTTAGCACACCCCGAATTAAAGCTTGGTCGGCTAAAAGTCACGCAAGTTTAAAGTATATTTCTTCCAGCGCTAATTGACATGTCTTTGCGGAATCGGGTGTGTTTATTAACATGCAAATATTTGATGATTAATAATGCTCTGTTACAGACTAAATTTTCTTTGGCTTATTGATATTGTTTTTGTAATTTCGGAATCTGTACAAAGGTCAATGAACGAGACGGCTGAACTTTCCAAGTCTGTGTAAGAGTTAATGATCATTACGAATTTTCCTTCATCTTGGTTAAAACTCCGTTGTCAGGGACATTCAATGTATTTGCGTCATTGATACCTCAGTATCAAGGATACAGGTAGAAACTTGTACCAGTGACATCTATTGTCAAGGCAGTAGAGTGAATTTGTATCATCAATACCAGACAGGACCCTGGGACGATTACATAAGGGAAATGTTGTATAACGATGATGTCACTTATGCAGATTATGTAAAATTTTATATGATCAATGTCCTATCAGAGAAAGTTTAGTAATGTATTTCTTGAAGGGAAGAATATTTTAATTATTTGAACCAATCAAGAAATACTAGTCGATTAGCGATTGGAGGTTTAACTAATTTAATCTAATTAGGATGCTACAATTTCTTTTAAAAAAAAGGGATAATCACCCACTATCTTCAGTCGGAGATAGCTGGGCATCTGATGTGTAAACTTTACACTTCAGTAATAAACCACCATCATTGATATCCAACAACTCTGTGAGTCTCTACTCTGTCAAAGATCTCGAAGTACCTCTCAGCAGTGAGTACACTCCCCAGACCGAGGTACGACTATAACAGCTCTTACATATCTACGACGGCACTAGCAAAGTATGCACTTATGAAATAAAAGAACTCGGAATTAAAAAGCGGCCTTATGGCCAAATCTTCCAATATATAACACATGGAAGTTGAAGATAGCATTAATATTTTCAGTGACTTTATAAGCGGTTGCTTGAAGACTTCAGTAGAGTAGAATTCTAGCCGGTGGTAGGGGCAAACACTAAGCTCCATAGAATCAGAGCCGAGCAGACAGTGGAATGGTTTGACGTTGACGGGTAGCGTGTATACTAAAGGTAGGTTTTACGGTTTGAAATCACCTAGGGCAGCGGCTTACACAGAATACAGCATATTTCATTTCCAGAGATAGGAAAGATCATCTGGGGACCTCGAAATGAAATATTTGACGTTGTTCCATGTTATCTCTGGGCAAGTGCTCAAATTCTCAGACATCTTGACGTGGGCCTCTGTTGCCAGTCGTCTTTTTGTAAACCATCATTTCGAGCACACAACTGTCTTTAAGTGTGAAGAAAATACAAACTTTTTACATCATGTAATATTCAAGGCCAAGGCGATCACAACTTTGGTCAAAGTGAAAACATTCGAGGCAGAGCCCGATTTTGCATTAACCCTGATCTGCTGCACTGGTATACAGATACACAACTTAATTCTCTCCAATTTAATTCAATTCTATTTAAAAGACTTCGCTCCAGTGGTGTCTGTTATATATAGCTAGTTGGTGTGCTAGCTTGCTAGCTAATAACTTATATAGTTACTTAATTACTTTGTTGGTTGATGCACATCTCATTGAGGAATCAGTTTCTTTCGCCAACATCCGGGGAATTGTTTCCTTTATGTGATGTCATGCCTTCACTAGTTTGTGTTGAGTCTTCAGTTGAAGTTTCTGTGACATTTAAAATGAATCATGCCCAAATTCGTCATTAAAGTACCCTATGTGCCTTCAACGTTAGCCTACAGAGACTAGGGAAAAGCAAATGTTTAATTTAACGAACTGTCCCGCCGAAGTTTAAACACGGGTGATAGTTCCATGGGTTATTCATGGTAAGGTACTTTTAATACAAGCCGTCCATTTTTTATGTTATTCAACAATTTCAGCCTCTAGTCATGCTCTTCCAAGTTATTTTTCGGGGAATGTTCGCTGTTGTTGTAGTATTACTGAAGATGTCTTAAGTCTATCTTTGAACTGGTGTCTTGATTGCATTTTTAGAATAGGTTTGGCGGCTTTTACCTCAACAGCCTACAGTACAGGGAACTCTTGATTAGTGCGTTGGCTTCAAAATTTCGTAAACCCATTCTCGCTAAAGAGCAGAGGGCAGCCAGCTGCAGAACCAAATCCCATGTGCCATTTACGAACTGCAGATCTAAGAGATATTACCTAATTTTCCTAGCCTGCTGTGAGGAAGTTCGGCAAGTCTCTGAAGATGTTGAATAGAGTGCCAGAGAGAATATCTGACAATCAGACAGAATCATTCATTAGATCGCAATGTACTGCCGTGAAAAGGTATGAGGCAAGATTAATATCAAAAAAATTCAAATTTAGCGCTTGTAGAATGTAGTTTTCAAACAATTGCTGAATTGAAAAAAAGTTCCCGCAATATCTGGATATATTGTTGAAAAGTTACAATAAAGAGATGTGAGAAAACAATATCTATCATAAGCACTCACTTATGTATTTTAGGTTCCGCTCATTTATATTTTTTTGCTGAGTCATCACAGTCAAATTCTATTATTATTGGAAAAGAATAAAAAACATATTGCAGTATGGATACATCTAACAGTAATTCACGCAAATATACCGTTGAAAAGTTATTTTTACATTAATTTTCTTTTTTTTTATTCAAACTTTATAGTTAAATGACTCGGCAAACTCTAAATGAGCGAAACCAAAATCACATGAGCGAGTGTTCATATTTATTTTCTAAAAAATTGCCAAAATAAAGTTTGAAATTCAAACCGGAAATAAATAACGCTAATGGAAAAAAAACTTAGTCATCAATTCGCATCAATAAAATATAGCGACAAAGTTCATCATGATGCCGTTTACCTATCCAAACCACAGAAACGCAAAATTGTGCAAAGAAGAGTTAGCAATAATGGTTCGCAAAAATAAAAGTATCAAACACCGAACAAACTCTAATTAAAAATCTGAACTTGTTTAGGCAAAACAGATTTTTCCTTGTCATAACCTAGCCCGAATCACTTGGAGACCTGTGCCGTGAGGATGTCCTTCTCCCATGCTTGTGTTCCCTAGGCTCAAGCCATAATACTCTGAAACAACAAACACACAACTTACATAGTTGCCAATATCCTATCACCAGAATAATAACTCCATGTGTCTAAATGAACTGTTTATATACTTCTATAATGTTTATAAAGAAAAACCTAGTGAGTAACATGTTGTAGTCAGTGAAATATGATAATTTTTGCCAAAATATGCCAGACAGAAGTGATCGCTACAAAAAATGAGACAAAACTTCCATTTGCCTTACATTAGTATGCACCGTCAATTTCTATATTGTCCGTCACTGGTAATAATCTGATAAGGATCGGCCTGGCACAACCTTTTTATGCATACACTTTTACACTCGAATAGAAGTGTTGATTTCCTTCCGCCATCGTAAACACCGATAAAACTCAAAATTTTACGCGAGACGGGATCAGATGTTTTCTAAATTATAGGAAACAGAGTAGACATCGAAGTGTTTAACAAGCAATCGACGTGCTCTTCAAAATGAATGCTGATCAATTATCGTTCATGGGATAGCTGCAATTTGGAGCAATTATAAGGATAATAAACTGTCTTTACTCTGGGTGCATCTTTAACGTTTCAAATGCCCGAAGGATATAGAGAACATAAATAGCATGGCGCGTTTCCCCTTCCTGTTTCGTGTCTGTGTATTATTCAGCAATTTTAACCAAATCAATTTTCTCTTATTAAGTGCATAAATTGATGTCCTTCACTGAAACTGATCCATAATGTCTTCTATTGAGTAGCCCTGCAGTGGGATATTTTGTAAGACACTACTCACGTTCTCACTCTGCCGGTAATCCAATTGCGTCTAGAATTAGGCATCCAAGTTGAGATGTGATATATCACACTGCTAGAGGACCCTGATGCATGGGCATCGTGTGCATTTTGTATGGCTCTCTGCATGGTTAAACTCAATTCTGACCTTGCGGGCAAAATTTACATTCTAGTATTTCGCAAAAACGTATATTCATTTTGCAAAAATTTAGAAGAGCATTTAAAATAAAGTGGTACTCGTTTTCAACCTCGTTCCTATCGCATAACAAGCATATACGTTCATGAACGTCAGTTTTTAATTTTCTATCTGTTTCAATTCGTAAGTGATGAGAAGAGTATCTTAGGCGAGCTAGTACAACCATGTGAATCTTAATTTTCACTGTGGAAAGATACTTTTCTGGTAAATTCCCGATAACATGAAATTTTTTCAGAGTTCATATTTCACAGTACCAGTTATTATACAAATAACTTTAAAAATTCTCGACAAAAGTATTCATAAAATGTTCTCATCAAGAAATTCCTGGTTATCACATACATCCCGTAGATTACACAGATAAAGTAGATTTTTCACATAATGTACCCATGTGGGTTTTAATCTTACACCAGACTTGTCAGTATGATAAAGCATCTGGTAACATTTCTTTGGATAACGATCGTTGTACATTCTTAAAAGCCTGCACCAATATTTCACACATTCATTCGCTGTATGAAGATAAATAGGATATCTGCCACACTCACCTATAATGGCAACATTTGGTGAGTAACATGAGACTCCAAAAACAGTTTACATGCTAGATATTGGATGCTTTCTTTGTAATCGTATTGTGCGTATCTCCAAAACTTCTGAGCCGTATGTAAGGATTGGTAAGACCATAGCATCAAAAATATTGAAATGTACATCAAATGAGAAAGAGCCTGTCTTTTACTCGCAATATGTATACTCATAAGTACTTTTCTAGCTTGTTGTGCTAGTGTTTTCGTTGCCACAGACCAATATGTTACTTTGTAACTTTTCGGATTGCTTAAGAGTGAAATATATTCCCCGTTATTATTTTAATCCTCCTACAGAGAGAAAATTCATCTCTCTAATGAAATCACTTGATCCAAATATAATTCAGCATCTAACAGCATTTACATTCCATGCTATGGAATTAAGAAAAGAGACTACTGAACAGTACTGAGATTGTTGAGTACGTGTTTGTACTACCGTATTTACCTGTCAATTTATTACTTTACTTCATGCAATATTAGAATGTATTGGGCCGATGGCCTTAAATCACTGAGTAAAGACCTTTCAGACCAAAGAAGTATTCACAATGCACAATCTCTTAGTCACCATTATCATGTACTACCTCGTAAACAGACATATAAATAAGTATAGCTACCGAGACTAACAGAATGTGAAGATACCTGACTTACTGAACGGAGATGATCTCTATTCCATAAGCCATGTCTGGATTTCGAACAATGTAGCTCATGATAAGACCCACACACAGACATACCTTACGCCTTATTCTGTTTACTGTACTTCTTGTTGCGAGCGGCATTTGTCTATTAGAGGCAGAACGATATTTGTATAAAACGTGTGCGAAACTGCAATACCCTATGCATTAATAACCAATGATGAATGTAAGCACTACATGTCATTATACGACCACATTACATCACATCTAATTTTAAGTTTCATGAAGGATCAATTGATTTAGATATCAGCACATTTTTTCAGAAAGCAACATACAGTACATCGAATAATCTAGTCAGATATCTCCTAAAATATGCCTACCCTTGAAACTAAACTACTGTTTTCGCGAATATAATGATCAATGGTTCTACTCCGGATTAAAAAGCACGCGATGTGTTCCACAGACTCAATACGCCAAAAAAAGATCACGTGATGGCGGTACGCCCATGTCTACACAAGTACGATTAGAAACACGGATATTACTATGTTTGCGCACGTGAGTTTGTTTGTACCGTGGTCCATTCAAGTTACGGGTGTAACCTATTGACGATGAAAGTAAACTTCTGTTGCCTTAATAATGATGAAACTGTGTTGCTTTATCGACTGAATATAACGCTTTCAATCTTTGTTGAACTGATGTTCCACTCGACATAATCTCCGGAGACGTCGAGCCTTTTGAAAGCATGTGTCACTGATGCTGATGGATTGTAACAAGACTACATATGTCCAAAGAATTCATGTAATTATCTATGGTAAATGCAATCAGTCTCAGTCCAATTCATACTGAGTATTGGAAAATGACGCCGAGAAATGTAGCCGCTCAGAGGGTTAAATGATTCCTTTCCGACGATAATGAACCATTATACTCAAGATCTTCTTAAAGAGAACAAGCCTTCCCGACTCCTGACTCCTGACGACTTGTCCAGCAGCAAATCTTGAGAGAACATTATTGGATCAGAATATCAAGTACATGTTATCGAAGAATTTTTTTGAAAACTGCACAATGCAACGACTGAATTTACAACCCTGACTTACTTCCCATAAGCTTAGACAAAGACAATTTTTCTTTACTGCCATTGAAGCTTAGAAATCCAACAAATGATCTTGTGTGGTGTCAGCTTCAACGCTTATATTACATATCTATTACGAACACACACACACACACACACACACATATATATATATATATATATATATATATATATATATATATATATATATATATATATATATATATATATATATACATATATATATATATATATTAGGACTTCATCACGTGAAAATATGTCTAATAAAGATGATATAGACTTAAACAGAACAGAATAAGACTAGTTTCTATTTTTTACAAAATGGTGAACGGCTTTCAAAAGCTGAGTAAATTACAATAGGTATTGACAATGCTTACCGTTTCTGTGTGGCGCAGATGGAAAGTGGCATTTGAAAATTGGTGCAAATGGTCAATTATAGTACCGGTTCGAGGGCGCCGTAAGCAATTCATATTTTAATTAGTTTGGGAGCATAATTAGCTCAGAATGTCGTGACCGTTGGGTGAAAATGTTCCCAACTTTGAAATACAGATGTACTCTACTTTTTTGCGAAGCACGTTACCCTGAGCGATTGACGGCCCAAATTGTCGAGAAGTTGCGAAAATCTGACACAGGAATTATTTCAAAAATGATGTCAGACTGAATTTAAAAATATAACATAGTGATTTGTTTCTCTCCATAGAATGAGGACTTAATTTTCTTACATTTAAATGTTATGTCAAATTTTGACTTCAGCCGGATAGAAAGATTAAAGGATGACTTATGAGGTTTGAAAAACAAGAGAAAGAAATGATAACCAAAGAAAATATTTAAAATATTTATTAAATATTTCACGAATTATCATCATTCATTATTTCACGCACGATTGATTGTTTTGACTTAATCTAGCAACGAACCGATAAATTTGTGCTATCGGATTTTAAAGAAGAAGCAGAAATGAGCACGGATTAAAAATGCAGTTAGACATAATAAATATTATAAATGCCCCACTCTAAGGTGAAATTCTTCACAACTTATTGCCTTTTGTGCAATCTTTACGTTTGCACGAATGGATAAAACAAGAATTCAAAAGATGGGCGGTACAAATATATAATACGCGTTATCTATTCTGCCTGTCTCGCTGAGCACCCTATAATCCTTCATCTTCTATGTCAGCTAGGCATCTTAATTTAATCCACTTTGACATATAGGACAATTTTGGTGAAGCTTATCTGGAGCGCCAGGAGGTCATGATCTTTTCAATTTTAAGTCATCTTACTACCTATAATTCATATCCTGACATATTTGTGTTTCATATGACCATAATCTCATTACCAGCAAATGATTGGTTCGCATACCTCTGACAAAATGCAAAAAGGTGCCAAAATAATACAGATGGTAGACCTTCTGTACCGTAATTATTGCCTATTTTTGGCGATTTACAAAACACGATTCACATGGTATCGTTACTTACTTGTTAAGCCTATATTTGTGGCAAGCTCGTATGCATGCCTAGCATACATGCACACTAAATAGTGTACCAAGGCTATCAGATACGTTTCAAATGATTGTTAATAATTTTCATTAGACAGCAACACATTTAAAGCCCTTTCGCCAAAATGAAATCCCATGAGCTCCAAATGCCACAGTTTAACCGTTGGCGCTAGAGGACTTTATCGAGTTGCGTCTAAAGCCGATAAAACCAGGCAGACGTCATGGTAGTTTCTAGATCAGAACTTTCGCAAGACTATGACACACAATTAATTTTGACATTTTACATATGACTATCCTCTGTAGATTCAGATATTCAGCAGAATCGGACAGTTTATATCGCACAGCAAGAAATTATACATCGCGGTGGCGAAATCACTGTCGATTTTGGGTCATTCACCGAGAGTCGTGCACATTTATGGCTAAACCACATTTCTTTTGTTTGTTCGTTTTTTGACAGAATGTTAATGCTTCTGTACAATGAAGTAAGAGGAGTATGGCCAATTGTCATACAGTTTGCATTTAAAGCATATCTGACGTGTCCCTAGTATAGATCATCCCAAGCAAAACCAGTGTTCTTAATTGTTGATTGATGAATATTATTCAAACTTAACTGTTGATTGATGAATATTATTCAAAGTGTGAGGTCACAGGCGAATGATTAAACTGATATAACAGTGTTGCTTTTGTTGCAACGTGTGACATGCCTGTATCACCATGTTCACATCAAACGCCGGATCATTGTCGTATTCAAAGAGATAGACATTGCTAGTTTGGGAGGACATAAAATTGCGCGATAATACGTCAGAAAACATCATATTTGGTACGTCAGTTTTGATCCCACGCATTTAATGTTTATAGATATATTAGATCGGAGCGAAGTATAGAGGAGACTGGTACACTTTATGAATTTTAACATCGTTTAGTAAATTATCCTCCTGGCTGTTGAGACCGTAACGTAAAGTTTCGTCAACTCATTAAATGTACATTCAATTTGAAAATCATAAAGATGTATCAGTTTGATACATGTATATGATCTTTTGATACTTAAAATGATTAAATTCTTTATAACGGACCCACACATATGTTTTGATACTGTAAATGTTTGAAGATTTTATCACGAACGTAATGCGGACTTTTCTGATGCAAGACGAAACAATTTGCTGTCTAGTGATTCACTTTCATGTGACGCGGAGCGAAACGCATCAGTGAATTAACACCCATAATCAGTGTAATTGTTTATGCTTTCATTTGTTTGGACGAAATGTTTCGAATTATCGCGTTTTAAGAGCCAAGTAATTATCAAATTATCGAGTGTTATGTAAAAAGGGAATTTGGCTATGTACCTTGTACACAATATCGCAAAACCGGTTCTTAATATCAAGACTTTCCTCATACCCGTGATAGCACTGTTTGCGTTTTAGAGATACAGCATAAATGTCAGCTTAAAATGCCAGTGTGCCATACAAGGCAAATAAAAGCTATACAATAGGAAATTCACCTACCTTATCCCTTCACATCTTTCGACTGAAATCCCCGCAAATGGGCAGAGACGCAGCTTTTGGTGTAAAATTGCCGTCACGTGATACATCCTGCATGACGATCTCAGACAAAAGCCGCGGCTGTGAATTTTACATCCCTCGATCACATCACCGCAGCCATAGGTCTGAATCGAGAAGACCATATGGCCAATCGCTGAATGGTCTCGCTAATGAAACAAGGCTATTGCCGATGTTGTTGTCTCGGTTCGCCGAAAACCAAGTTCAGTGCATGCTACAGGTATCTTATGCCTAATTCGCCGATGGAATAGGCAGCCATCAGTGTGAAATGACAACAAAATAGGTTCAAAATATCTATCATTCAAGGTAAATAAATTACAAGGTCCAAGACACAAATACGGCTATTTCGGTGTTCTGGAGACCTCGACGACAATCGTCCTCACGAGTGCCCAGGATATTATGATTTTGCAAAACGCACTAGACGAGATTCTCAACGAATACGTTTCTCGCCAATTTAAATTCAAACTATGAGCTGGACTAATTCAAGTGTCGCTTGAAAAATATGATTCCGAGTTCAGTTGCAGCTATACTTTTACTGTTCTAAGAAGCACTCGCTTCAAGAAACAGTAATCCCGCGGCAAACAGATTTTATCTTATCTTCATGCGTCATGTCGGGCCTCGCCTAAAAAAGGATAATGATACGATGTAATTTTTACATCAAGGACTATTTTCATCATACATCAAAAAACAACTTACACAGTCAATAATGAGATTAACAAAAATCAGGATAGGTCACCTACAAAAGAATAACGTGTGCACTCACCCAGGTTGACAAGAAAATTACGTGATAATTAATAATAGTACACTCATTTGTGGATCGATAGCATAAAAAATTATGTGATAGGTTTCCTGAAATAGGATGGGTAGGTTGTAATATATTCCATTGGGATCAAAGGAAAATTACGCAGCTTAAAGAAATTAAAAACGTTTCGGGATTCCGCATGTGTACTTAAAATGTTGAGGGTTGGCAGGTTTTAAAAACTGTGGATCGCGTAACTAGAAAATTCATGTATATTTTCGGCCACATTACTGTGTTAAGGAGACCTGCATATATGTAAGCTTACACATTTGAAAGTTGTTGTGTAATTATCCAAATAAAAAATAAAATCGATTAAATGTGTAATTCCAAGTACGAATATATACACAATTCAACAATTAACACATGTACACGGAGTTTTAATGCACAATAGATAAAATATCCAAACAATACATCGAAATGCATTGGTTGTAATTGAATCAAAGCCAACATTCAATCTTTATATCATGAACTAAGAAAGCTTCCAGCAGTTGGATAGTTACGTGATACAAACGCTGACCTTTCCCAAACCTTTAGCTGTGCTACTATAAGATGTCAAAGAGGGATTAAGATTCCTGTCACGTTTTGCAATACGGCGTTGGGAATGGAGACATCACACCAACAGCTACCCACAAACCATTTCACTGATCAAGTCAATGATAAACATTATTGAACACACTCTTGCCCGAGGACCAGTGTCAAGCCCACCTTGACAAGCTACTTTAACTTGTTTTGTGAGCCTCAGCCTTCTTTGATCGGAAAATACAAATATTAAAAAACTGGTAAATTTAAAATTTTAATTCCCTTTAGCGTAAATTCGCGGCAATTTCCACCCTCCAATTTCGATATTCATTCTATGGGGTTTATGATGACTTTCAATCATGCTCTTACCAAATCAGAATAAAAATCAGGGGTCACCGTGCAAAGTTTGATCCTAGAGAAACAAATTACCTGACATTTACCGATATCTGAAATTCAAAATGGCCGCCATCCCTGTGTTGACTGTATGGAGGAAAAATAAAAATTTTAAGGGCCTACTGTCACAAGAAGAATCGGACAAAAATGACAGATGGATATCTCTTAATATACAAACAATGCGTGAAAACTTATTAGGTTTCATTTCGTTTTTTGTTTTGTTATGTTTTATGTCAGACTCTTTAAGAGACCGGGAAAGACTTAAAGGGATCACATCAGATTCATATAAGCTTGAAACGAAGAAGTAATCTAACATTTCCTGACGTTAACGGTGTCCTATATTGCCGATACAGAAACGCATGTAATTTACGATGAAAACACTCAATTGAAACGTCTATTTGACCTTGTAGAATTGCAGTAGTCTGTAAATTCTCAAAATCTGAAAGGCTGGCGGTTACGCAAAGCTTGCTGCCATAGCAACTGCTTCAGAGTCATCCAATATTTCAGCATGTGAAATGATTGATGCGATTAGCCATCTTTCATAAGAATAAATGTTACGTCACAGTTCCTCCATCTCGATGGTGACACCCATAGCAATCAGTTTTCATTTACGCTTTCATCTAGATTGAAATAATCGTGTGAACACACTTCTTTAATCAAAAAATGTGTTTGGGGTATAGAAGTCAAAGTACGTTTCACCTGTATATTCACTCGTACATGTATGTGAACGAGTGATTGTGTTTTGATTTTTATCAAACAGGTTTCGTTGCTGTCAAACTTTTATTCTCAAGAATCAAATATTCTTGTCTAGATTATAACGTACGTACAACACATACCAATGCATGTAAAAGACATACATACAATCATACATACATACATACATACATACATACATACATACATACATACATACATACATACATACATTGGTCGAATATCTTCCGTACTTATACGATTAAATGAGCAAGCAAATAAAAATAAGAGCTTATTTCTAAACACTGACGTTAACGTTCAGACAGTATTTATAATTCCTTTATTGCAGACACGTAGCACTACGTAAGCCTGTAACTGGCATCTGTCTCTGGCATCAGTCTCAGGTGGTATTGGTGAGCTACATCTGAGGAGCAGTGAAGATGTAATACTGCCGTGTAGGAGCGGCAGAAGGAACTGTCATTTGGTTTCTTTAAAAGTTGAACAGCCTTTCTGATATCTAGGCATTTGTGTTTGAAAAGTCGCTAGAATCTGTGATACAAGTACACTAATTCGTATGATTTCCGTCGTCCTCCGTCTTTGACAAACAGATAGCAATCTTGTCTTACCGTCTCTTTGTCTGTCTGTGAGTTTGTAAATGATCGTCTGTGTGTACCATAGATATCTCGAGTAACGCTGACTGGAACAAAATTAAATTAGTAAAAAGGAAGTAGTGCGGGGCAAAACTCAAACTGGTGAAGTGTTTGCTACTTGGGTTAATATTTGCTAGGTAAACGATTTCAGTGAAAGACAAATGCTGCTGTAAAAGTATCATCAAACATAAACAGACACGTGAAATTGAGGAGTGCCTGTGGATAAAATCACGTTATCTGAGATGCTGCTGAACTAGCTAAGCTTGCATGGTTAGCAGTGGCAAGCAGTTGTCTCCATTTCACATAAAATGCATGCAGTTAGCAAGCAAATGTCAGTATGCAGAGCATTACAAAGTAATCATGGTACAATGTTGCTTTGCATATTTCTCTATTAATGACGATGTTTGATTGGTTTGCTAAATTGAAATGTAGTCATCACCTTCAGCTTTCAGACTTCGTGACACTCCCATTGAGTTCAACAGGACAGGTGGGCCTATACACTAGCAATTGCTGGTAATACGGTGGCCGCAGTTGTTTTTCCTCTAAAAAATAATATTTTAATATTTTGAAATTTTTCACTTAGACCAGTGAATTTTGCCTCTAACCAAGAATGTTAAATTCATTCATATGTCTGGAGGCATGCGGGCAGTGGTAAAGATACCGGTCTCACTATGTGAGGATAGTGACTTCGTGACCAGCTAGGTTCCGAGTAACAGACTCGCTGTCGGAGGAAGGTGAGTTCGAGACTCCAGCACGATGTTCTGTCCTTGAGAAAGATACTTTACTCTTCACTGCTCCATTGCTCCATTCGGTAGTGGGTTATGGGTATCTTATCCTGTATTTGGGTGTTCGCCTGTTGGATGATTGATTGAATTAAAAAATATTGTATGTGACAACCACAAGGTCGCTTTAATCGCGCCAATTTGGTTACATTCATTTGTTACAGCAAATTCTCAATTTCGGCTACATACACAATGGTACTGTGTCGTTTAGCGAGAGCTTAGTCGCGTATATCTGTATGTGGTTTGGATCAAATTGTTCCGACGAGCTATGCTGGGCTGGTAGTAGCCTTTTACAGCACTGAAAATAATTTGAAATGAGAACTGAGCAAACGTAAAGTCGGAGAAGGACAAGTCGAATACGTTTCTTTTCCCCAGGCTTATCTTGTAATTTTTTTTTTGGTTTGTTCGTCTTTTTGTCCCCAAGGACTTCTTCCGTGGGACTTATGGATTGGTCTACGGCCGTCGGCCCGTCGGTCCACTCTGATATCTCAGACATGCCCTAGCCAATTCCTTTCAAGCTTGGTACAAGGATAATACACTATGGCATACATATGCATGTCCGTTTTTTGGTATGGCATGCATAATTAGTGATAATTTGCATCATTAATGATTTTTGAAAAAGTATTGTTTCCAGAGAGACTGCGCCAAATGTAATGAATGAAACTTTGAACAAATATTGGTCACACTGAACTCTAATATCACACAAAGTCATATGGCAGTATTGTGCCAATAAATTGCTGATTAGCAAATTTAATAAATTTTTGTAATTAAGGTGATATGGCAAGAAATACTGACTCAAATTTAATTAAACTTGGTAATTGCGTTGATATACATAAGCTGTAGTAGTGTGCAAATACGTTTAGCAGTATCATGTAAATTAATTACCAATTTGCACATTTGATGGTTTTTCGTTATTAGGGTGGTATGTTTAGAAATACAGCATCGTTGCTTAAACTTGGTAAAGATGTTGATTTCACAGTGTGGTAATAGCATGCAAAGAAATTTAGCAATATCATGTCAATTTATTGCTTATTTGCATATTTGATGACTTTAGTTAGGATGATATGGTTAGAAAGACAGCATCAAACATGATGAAGCTTGACACAAATGTGGATCTCGCAGTGGTAAATAGTTTGCAAAGACGTTTAATAGTATCATGTCAATTTATTACTGATGTGCAAATTTAATAAACTTTTATGATTAGTTCGATATATCTAGATATAAAATTTGATGACAAGTGGTACAGAAGCTGATCTCACATTGCTTTAACTTTAACTGTCTTATGTCAAGAGCCATTACTCAAACATGCCTGGACCAGTTTCTTGCAGATTAGTTGGATTTTGACATTTAACAAGCCAGTACATGATATGCCTAATTCTCTCCAACTTGATAACAGGACATAACCGTATGCAATTCATATTAGTGTCTACCTGTTTACAATCCAATCCAATGTGGGCATCAGTCATAGACAGGTCTTTGGTAGCGTCATTTCTATTTCCCTGTATTTCATATTGACTGCAATTTAGTAACCTCCACTGACTAATTCCCAGTTACAAGTGGGGACTATGTCATCGTCAATGACTTGTTTCATAATATTTTACTTTACTTTGTTCTTGTCAAGAGACAGAAACGTTGTTGTACTTGAAAACCGATAAGTGACCTTTAAATCTCACCATTACAAACCAGATATGAACTGAAAATGCTCACGTGTATCGGTATATACATTGCAGTTGTCTGTATATTAAACCTTTTGCCACATGTCTGTAACTTCATTGAACGTTTTATAATCAACGTCATGAACAATATTCACCACAGATTAATTACAAAGCTCATTAAGTATCTCAATATGTAATTATCTGAAATAAAGATGCAAAATTTCTATGACTGCTGTCATTTGGATTGCGAGCAGGAAAGCAACTTTAAGTACAATTTAAATCTGGTGAAAACACCTTCAGCAACTTTCGATAAAATCACTGTAGTTTAGCAATTCATTGACAGGACACTTGTTAATATTTCTCAGTATAGGCCAGATATCTGTCACCTTCATATATGTAGCAAGTGTAATTAGATCTGGTACTGTAATTTTGACTCATATTACAAATTACAAAAGGTCATTCAATATGCAATAAAGCCGTTTTAAAATTGACATGGCTAAACGCTTCACAGAAGAGTAAGATATTTGTCAGATCAATGTCAGTAGCAACTGTCATCGAGTGTGGTAAAATAGTTTTGGAGTAAAATTACTAATTACAAAAATTCATGACATATGCGAATGAAACATTTCTTAATGTGACACAGCTCAATGCTTCACATTACAATCAGACATCTACCAGATCAGTATCTGTAGCAACTTTCATCAAATTCGGTGTTGTAATTTCGTAGGTATATTACTATACTAATATATGCAAAGGAACCATGAATTAAGTTAACATGTAAACAGGCAGACAGACAGTCAGACGGACACACAGACACAGACACACAAACACACTCACACGGACAAACAGACAGGTATCGGTACGACATTAGCTCGTGTGTGAACACGTGAGTTAACTTTGTTTTTTCTACATTAACATTGAGCTTGTTTGCGCTGCACCAGTGACGGTTCTTCTGAAAGTCAACATTAATCTGGTCAAGGTTGATGACACTGGTGTTTTTGAATATATTTGTATCATCAGCAAACAGTCGAAAATCGTATGCATCCATGGAACTTACAATATCGTCAATATATAACAAGATCGAAATAGGGCCAAGAATAGATCCTTGTGGAACCCCACATTCGATTGACCTATATGACGAAAAGACGTTGTTTATAGTGATTGTTCGCTTACGTTCTGAAAGGTGCTGGTCGCTCTTAATTTAGTGTAAAGGCAACCCCCTTTGATTATACTGGCCATTTTACTAGAGCAACTGTGCCTTACTTTTACGTTGTTTCCATTGAAGAGCTTCTGTAAAGGGTGGCCTTTGGGAAAGTGGATCTTAATCAAATTCAGGAATTTTCTGCCGATGTTTAGTTTCACTGCTTTGTTGAACGGAAGGCTGTACCAAACGATCCGTCTTTTACTTTATTGGTGACGGGGACTCGTTCTTCATCTTGTGGCAGATTTATGACGATCAGAGCGTGGCCATCAAATACGCTTTGAGCGCTTGGCGTACTGCCATGACGTGGAACCGAAGGAAAATTGTCGTAGCGGATTCTGTAAAGCCAGCCTTGCACCGTTTTTAATGATAGATAGAGTTTTACCTTTGAAAACTGTTGAAGAAATGGCGTTGCATACCATGTTAATGACACACTCGTCTGAATCTACGTTCGCAGGTATTTTCTAGCTCATTAGCAATGATTCAGCGCAGAATAATTTGGTATCATTATCATTTATTCAACAATAATAGAAGTTGTGGGCTACGAATATTATGTGTTGCCGCGTTTCATGGTCAGAACTTTGGAAATCTCGAACTGCACAGCTCTAATTAAAGATCTGGCTTATCCGTCTTCTCGAGCCATTGTGGCCTCGCCCATGGCAAAGATGGGACCATTTTTAAAAATTAACTTGTCTCGAAGGCTAGCAGCATTGGAACATATGACTTTTCTGTGATATCTCGATTAAAGATCTCTACTCTTGCACAAAGACACGTACGCGTGAATCCGGTAGATACGTACAAGTGGTTTCTGAAATTGAGCCGTACTGAGCACATAGAAGTCATGACTCTCTGAGATACCACTAGTGTAATCTGTACCGTTGTACAAGGAAAGATGTCAAACAACCAGATCTGAACTGAATGTGCTCACGTGGTTTACAATAAGTAGCAGGTTTTATCAACTTTCCCCCAGTACTCTCGGAGTTAAATCACTAATGATAAAAAATCATTTAATATGCTAATAAAGCTGTTTATTAACTTGACATTGCTAAATGTTTCATGGGACAATAAAATATCTATTAGATCAACATCTGTAGCACGTTTCATCAAATTGAATGGTGTATACTTTCGGAGCAATATCACTAAGTACAAATTTCATTAAATATGCAAATGACCCCTTAATTAACTTGACACTGCTTAGTGCTTCTCGCGACAATTAGATATTTATCATATCAATATCTGTATCAGGTTTCATCAAATTTGGTGTCATAATTTCAGAGTTATATCACTAATTACACGGTTCATCAAATGTGCTTCACAACACAGTCAGATATCTGTTGGATCAGTATCTGCAGTAGATTTCATCAAATTTGATGCAGTTATTTCGGACTTATATGACTAATTACAAAACTTCATAAAATATGTAAATGAGATATAAACTTGACACTGCTCAATGCTTCTCAGTACAATTTGATATCTATCCGATCAATATTTGTAGCAGGTATCATCATATTTGGAGTAGGAATTTCGTAGTTATATCACTAATTACAAAAGTTCATAAAATATGCAAATGAGCAGAAAATTGACATGACACTCACAGTATCATCACAATGTTCTGAGATTGTCATTAGTGAAAAGTTTCATAAAATTCTGTGCAGTATTTCTTGATATATGTCGACACTGTCATTATTGTCTCCATAGGAAACCATTATATGAAAAAAACAATATTTCATAATGTCATTACTATGCAAGTCATACTAACCAAAATCTAATCAGTTCTTAAAATTCGCATACAGTACCTGTCTACCAAATCCGTTCAAGCGTTTTTGAGTTAACGTGTAAACAGGCAGACAAACACACACACACACACACACACCTACGTACACACACACGGACAGACAGACAGACATCGCTACGACATTAGCTCACGTGTGTGAACACTTGAGCTAAAACCTGGTTGACGTCGTTATTTTGCTAATTTGCATATTTTGTTTAATGATAGCACCAACAAACTGACATCACTGTGCAAAATTTTGTAACAGAGAAACAAATACCCACCATTTCCCGATACTGAAAATTCGAAATGCCTGCTGTGTTAACTCTATCATGTCTATAGGAAAAATTAAATTTTCGATTTTTCCAAAAATAAGCCGGTGAAATATTATTTACTCTGTTAACTTCAAAATGAGCAACATGCACAATGGTATTAAGGACTTTGATCGGGCGCAAATTAGGAGACTCTTTAGTTTGATACATGTCAACATGATGTTGTTGTAAGGGCCCGGTCGCTTAGTTTTCTCGGCAGCGGTTACCGGTATCCCGTTTAGCCCATGATCTTCGGAACAGCCTACCACTAACGCAATAGTCTTCTGAACTTTATCCCTTTAATTTATTCTGTTTTGATATTTATATGCCCACAGACTTAGAACAAGTCAATGATTTTATGTGCATTTTGTTCTCCATCACAAGAATTTTTACCTGCTAAACAATGATGCCGCATAAAGGTTTTAGAAATATTCAGTCTGGTAGCGGGGAAGAGAAACCAGTGATAGTACCATCGCTAGTCTTTTTTGAACAGCTAGAGGTCACAATAAGACTGTTAGGTTTACGAACGATGAAAAAACCTAACTACACAATTCAGAAATCCTGTGATCAAAGTTAATTTTTCGGAAATGGTAAATATCGTCACTTCTTGAAATTCTTAGTTTAACAATCTCTCGACTTCTAGCCATTGGTCTATTATAGTATTATCTAGTTTTCTTGAAGTCGGCAAATTGGATTTATTTGACCAGTAATAACTGCAGTCTTCCATTGAACAAATACTGAGGCAAGTGTGCAAGGTTGTCCATGAATGTAATCTTTATAAATAACAAGTTCCTTCATAATATCAGTTGTAGTTTTTGTTGCATTTTTGTATATCTGAAATAAAATTCAAATGTACAATTTATTTGGTTTTGTTGATCGGCGTTATCTTTAAACAAGTTGATTGGATTAGAAATTAAAGCAAACGACCGAGGCAATACATATTCACCCGTCTCCCTTCGGCGTATAGCTAGCGAGGGGACGTCAGCATACAGAAACAGAGTAGTGCCTAAAAGTTTTCAAAGATAACACCGTTTATTTCTTAAACATGGATGGTACATATTGCAAGGTGTTGTCACTTCTGTGCTTGTGTTCGTAAAGACACCTGAACACGATTGGAACTAATTTGGGATAATTGGATCTTCATATTTTTCAACTTTCTCAAAAATGTTAGCTGCTCTAAAGCTGAATATTAGAATATTACAAATTACTCATAAAAACAAGTGTGTAACGTAAAAAGAAAAGCAGATGAGCTTACATTTGCAGATTTAAAAGACATTATTTCACCATCCAATTATCCCGAATTAGTTTCAATCGTGTTACCTACTATATGCAATCTGTACGGTGGTTATTTACAATTAAAATGTAAACTCGTCATATCATCCTCTGTACATGTGGATATCATGCGTGATCAGACTCTCTCACACTGCTTCGTCAATATTATTACTATATTAGTCGCGCCAGCGGCTTACTGACTGCGCATGCGCAGATTGGCAATATACTATACGAGTAAGCGGAAGTGTACCCGAGGGCGCCGCCATGTTTTTTTTAGAAAGCTTACTCGTAAATAAACAAATACGAAACGTGCAAAGTATTATCTAATAACATACCATTAACAAAATATATCTCTTTTATTAGCGAGTTATTACTATGATCCATCTCGTTACTGATACAGAATATAGTTACTATCACGCCTAAAAAATAGAAAAAGAGAGAAAACCATCGTGCATATGAACGAGGACATTCGCAAAGAATGCTGGGATTAAATCTTAGAAAAGCGCCTTCTGTGTCCATAACTAGGTGCAAAAATTGCCCGTTTTTTGACAGAACGCTTATTTTTCTTCTTACAATATCTGAAGTTGGGCAGTACAGTTACTATTCCAACGATAATGATGGCACAATGCGTCCCTTGTTAAACACAATAGGTAGTTATCATGGTAAAAATTGCCAATTTATGTCCAACTTTTTTACGCATTAAACAGAAATCTATACCCATCTGTAAGCTTACCTACAGGGTCTTAACATCGTGTACATGAACTGTCTTCATCAGAGGGTAAACTGGGCATAGTTGTCGTACACAGCAAGTAACAGTTAATTATACTTTATCGTTTACTATTACTAATCATGAATCAATACTAATATAATTTCTAATCTTAACCCCTGGCGCGACACCAAGGGCTGAGCCCTATATAATATTATCATTTTATGGTTTTGTTTATGATTTCTTGACTTATTGGTCACAAGGCGAAAGGTAACAAATATGGGTATTACATAATCATAACAAAGTTGATGTCAAAGTGAATGATCTCTGTGACAACATTTAATAGTTCATCCATAGGACCAAATTCGCAAACCCAAGATTGAGAATTGTGGCTTTAAGATGTACAAGTAAATATCACTGTGGCTTCTATTTAAGTCAATTAAATTCTGGAATAGGGATAAATAATTTAACTTCCGATCACATTTCATAATTTGAATTAATAGAACTCCAATGATAATATATTTGCTTGCTCATAATCTAAATAACATTAAATGCAATCCTAAGAACCAAATTTCAGCCATTTCAACCTATCGATTCAATGAATCATAGTTGTTGTTACGCTTTTTTCAATCACTGATTATAACAAGGTTATTTACTAGAGGGGATTTCAAGATAATAGCGTGAAGGACAGATGGCGAAATATTACTCTTTAGACAAAGTTATTGAACGCTGACACCCCATAGGGTACGACAACAGGTGTATAATGATACATCGATTATAGTTCAAGAACACTATATCATACATCGCAAATCGATGAAGAAGATGCCAAGACAAAGGAGAATAATTTCATCAGAGCGATTACATATTGAAAATAATGTTACTGGTTTGATGGCATCATCCATGCTATGGCTACCCGCGCAAATTCATATACGAGTAAACATTACACACAAGAAACTGCACTAGAGGCGGGGCAGCTTTGTTGACTGTGCACAATTACCTGGGAACAGGGCGATATGTCTTCCTCTGCTAAGTTTCAACCCTCTGCTAAGTTTCAACCGGAGTTGCAACCGGGAAACAAAGTGGAATATGTATGTAGGCAAGGTTACTTGCAGTTATATTTTGCCGCCAGTCGTGACAATGACAACTTTCAAATAAAGAAGATGCTATACACAGTGTTGTTCATTTTGAAATAATACTTTTGTGATATGGATGAACCGCCTATACAGCTGACTTATTGTTATCCAGGGGCCACGTCGTTGCCATCGGTGAAGATGAATGCATCCAATCTGTAGTGTTTGTCTGTCTTGAACTTTTACCTTTTATATAAAGGTTGGTTAGATCTGAGTTCCGCTTTTCCACACGCCCACGTACGTAATACCACCTTCAATCTCCCATCAGTATTTGCAAAGTCCCACCTTGCGGCTTTCCATTACTTTTCTTCCTGCACCCCTTCAAGTTATTCCCGCGTGTAGAGTTTACATACCCCCTCCCCCACTCCTATTCATTTGCTCTTAATGTTGAGATCCGTGTTTTAGCTATATTCCACTTACTGCTCTCTCCACGTGTTCTTTACAGCATGGTCATCACTTCGACCAAGGAGCTGGAGTTTGCAGTGTATAAGTGGAAATAGAACCTCCGTTTCAGGGGCACTAGGTGCGATACATCCTAGTACCTTTCAAGATACACATATCTTCGTCCGTATTAGATTAGCATGGAAATATTTATATGTGACATTATATAAAGTGAAATAATCTACAACCTAACTTTTCATACCTATTCGGTCAACACGGTAGAATTCAGATGTTGGCAAGTAACGCACCTAAGTCTAGTAACAGTAATTCAAAATATGGCGGTAACGTGAACTTCCGAAGTTTGACTCTTTTCCGAAACGTTTCTCTTCAATATTGCCACAGGTGACTATTAAACGCAAACCGCAAGAAGTTTTACCTGGTGCTTTTCTTTGCGTATTGTTATCAGGAATATTTTCAACAATATGTCACAGCTTCGTCAATACTAGTAAATAGTGTGACAACATCCCCATGATCGTTATGGATAATGTATCCGATTATCCGATTGTGAAAAGTTTCCTTTCGTCCATTATGGTCCGGGAAGGGGTAATTTTTTGCGTAAATATAGAACATCGCGTGAGTTGTCAACGCTACGACGACACTTTCGCTGAGAAGTATTCTCTTTTAAAAACATTCAACACGTGATCAGTCACGTGTTGAATATTTAATGATTAACAATTTTTTTATAAAGTAACAATAATTTCACTTCAAATTTCACTTTATTTTGGGGATATTACTGAAAGTGTACATGACACCATAGACAGTAGATGACACTTATTCGTATTGTGGGGACCGTGGTACCATTCTGACTCGCATTTCATCTACGCCGTCTGCAGTTCTACTATTGGTCTAGCTAATTCATTTAAATGTGTCCATAAGATAACTGAGAACCAGAGCTATCAGAGATAAGAAAGTGTAGATGTCGGGGATGCAAATATTACAGTGGCAGAACCCTATGATATTCAAGAGAATAAGCGTGCCGTACTATTGATATGCTTATGAGAAAAAAAGACAGCCGCACCGCAGCACGTGCAATCGAGCGTCATGCATGGAGTTTACTACAACCACGTGTTTTATTTCATTTCAGTAATAACTTACAGGGAAACCGTCGTCGGAACTGCGCCTGTGCGAGTTTCTTGTTTACAACCAATGTATTTCGTGCATGATATCTAGATGCACCCCATCATCACAGCTGCAACATTTAAATGTATGATGTAGATTATGACAGACATGTTTTAACTTTCATCAATCACCATCGTACCGTGGATACAGTGTTTGCATTGGTCGTTTGAGTCCCATACGACCTTTGAGCACAGTTTCGACGACTGTATCCATTTGAAACATCTCCGAGAGAACATAGTCCGCATCTTTAAAAACGAAGACAAGTGTGCTGCAGGGGTTTTGTTAGAAGAAGCAAAGCAGAAACTAAATTACTTACTAGACATCACGACTATTAAGTCACGTAAGATATTAACGAAGTACTCTTGACACATATCAATACTTGTTTGACACTTATTCAGAAATTCCATTTGCGTCAAGAGAGATTTATTTCTCGCATTCCAAGAATCGGGATTTAGATATCACGTCGGAAAAATGTCATGTCTTGACTCTCTGTCAACTTTCGTAAATGGCATGCCCTCAAAGTTTAGACAGGCTGAGAATAAATGCTTTCTCTCGCAACTTGTGGCGTCAGACGCTCCGTTGACAGTCATTGTTACCAAACGATCTAGAGACGGATGCACATTCATCATAGTTTCAAACACAAAAAGGCAGTCTATCTGCATGTGAAAACTTGATAAAAATATGAGGACGCGAGTGCCTTGCCTGACATCTGTTTTCTACAAATAATCTTACTCTGGAAATTGGAGAGGATTGGGCCAACATCGGACAAACTAAAAATCAACTTAATCATAGGGGATCCAGTTGCGTCAAAAAGCTGCGATAGTCGCCGATGAAAACCCTGTAGTGTTTACCCTGTAGTCTTCACGTACCCTTATGCTTGCAGTCCAAGGAAGCCATTTTGTCTACAATTTTCACACTTGGCGTCGCTTCCTTTTAATTTTGTGAAAAATAGCCATATGGACATGCTAAGACTCAATTTATCAAAAGTCAAAACAAAGCAAAACACTCTAGTACGCAAAATACGGATATCAAGTAACCCTGAAAGATCGTCGGGTGGCCTACTTTTTTAAATATGCAAAGATCTTGCCCTGTACATAATTTGACCGATTTCAATGACATGAAGAACATACGCTCCTATATTTATACGAAATATCATCTTGTGTAGTCTTATGGTACCCAATCAACTATATTTTAGGTAAACATGATTTTTTTTTGCCATATGTTCTTTGTCAGGGCGCAGATCACCCACGTCCTTATTACTTTGCAACTCTGTACACCAGGCTTCAGTCTTACCATGAAAGCTTTCAACACTCTTCTCTGTATTGCCCCGTCCGCAAAATGATAATGCTCCCCTCAACCCCGCAAATGATCCTAATCAACCAAATCCTAACCACCCAACCCCAATCCCACTCACTGGCTGGTCTTGCAAAAGAACACAGTTTCTGCAACCAAGAGTGATACTAATAGCCCAGGCGCCGTTCTTTTTGCTTCCGGTCGAAAAGGGCAACTTGTTCGCCGGTCCGCCCGCCTTTAAAGAGCATGCCAAAAGTTTTCCTACCAGCATATTCGTAGGGTCCCCCGCTGATGCATGCACGTCAGTGTCTTCATTTCCTGTAGTCATCCAAATTGGCCACCGGGTAGCCATTTCTATTTCTTAATAACTCACCAAGATATAATACCCTGTGACGTACATGCATTGGCCAATTGCAGGATGCTTATCAATATCGACTACTTGCTGTTCTTTCCAAATGCTTTATAGGTTTCACTCTCCCTCGCCTTTTATAATAATAAAAGGCGAGCCGAAGTTCTTGGTGATCTATTTCAGACGACTGATATGAAATAACACGCAGTCACACATACAACCTTTGCAAACATAAATAATTGTAAGCGCAAACTCCAAGCCACTTGGTACAGGTTTGTTTACAAATGATGACATTTTTTCTTTCATTGATAGGCTAAAATAAATATTTGTTTGAAAATTCAGATCGCACTTTTAGAAATAACGTTTGCTACAACAACAGGTATCTATGCATCACTGACACAACTTCACCCAATTTCTGGCGGACTTTTCAGAATATATTATTAATATGCAATACACCATAGCTAGTAGAACTGATGATTTTTATTTATTCATCATCGGATAAGATCACCAGCCATTTCATTGATACCATAATAGTGAACAACAATTATCCATAATAGTCAGATAACCTTTCGGGCCTATGTGACCTCGCAGAACACTGGACGTTTTGCCTCCGTTTGATCAGAATCAATTTTCGATTTGTGTGACGCGGTATAGAACCGCACTTTTGATCAACGAGGTGTGTTCATGAGCCTTGCAGGGAAGGGGCGATATTCTTCTGTTCGGTACCAGTAGGAAGTGGAGATGACGCACAGAGTGAACTAGCCTACAAAGGCAAAGATAGTACCATCAAATTTCGCAAATCACGTTAGCAAAATTTATTCCGATCGCGACCATCCGCATTGGTTGAAGAGTCTATAGGTAACAACAAAAATAACTGAACGTGCAATTAATTTGGTCACGTACTAAAATAATTTTGGAGTTGCCTGGGTCACCATGATGATTTGCGATGTTTTGCTGAAGCTGCATTCACAAATGCCTCTGAAGGGGGGAGGGGGCGGGAGATTCTAAAAAAGTTCGCAGATTTTTTCAAATGCCCCCCGAACAAACTCATATGTTCAAGCCCCCACCCCTCCGACTTGCTATAATTTTGAAGTCCCCTCAAAGGAAGGCAAAATGTGGCCGATATAGTGCTTCGTCCAAAACTATCATATCATAATATATGGAAGTCTATTGGGCAAACTATTAACATTTGCCACATAAAAACAATCTGCATCTCTACATTTATATGTGTTTGATAATTCACGTAAATGTACTTGGCTTGAAGTGGCAGGTAAAAAGTGCATGTGTGTAAAAAAAATTGATTTTTGCTTTTCATAGATAATATTGATTCAGTATACATGGGCGTGTATGAGAAAACTATAAACAATTTTTTTTCCAATATATAAAACTAGTTATATCTGTGCATTTATAGACGTTTGATAATTGATATAAATGTACTTATTAGCATACGGTGGTTACAGGTGCACATGTATACAAGCAATGTAATTTGGAATTTCACCGAAAATGTTGATTCACTATACATGGTAGTCTAAAACAAAACTGAATTTTTCCTATATAAAACTAGCAATATCTGTGCATTTATATACGTTGGATAATTGACATAAATGTACTTAATTAGAAAAGGGTGGTTACGAGTGCATAAGTTTATAGGAAATGTAATTTTGGAATTTCGCCGAAAATTTTGATACATGGGAGTCTATGAGAAAACTATGAATATTTTTTCGACCATGAAACATGTAATATTGGTGCATATATAGACACTGTATAATTGACATAATTGTTCTTGATCAGAATAGGGTGGTTACAAGTACCTATGTGTACAAGAAAATTGATTTTGGAATTTCACCGAAAAAGTTGATACATTGTGCATTGGAATCTTTGAGAAAACTATGAATAATTTTTTTACAATACTAACTAAATCTGTGCTTTTATAAGTGTTTGACAATTGATACAAGTGTACTTGATTCAAATAGGGCGTTTGAAAGTTCAGATGTGGACAACAAATATGATATAATTGGAACTTCTCATAAAAATTATTATTTCACTTCTCATGGTAGTCTAAATGTAAAGTATTCTATATTTTCCTGGCAAAACTTGCTGTACCCCGATATATATAATATAAGTATACATGTATATATTTAAGTGATGTCAAAATTGACTTCTAGGCTGTAATAAGTTTCTCGATAAAAAATAATAGTGCTGTCTGTACAATTTCAAGCCAAACTATAATATAAATGAAAGTAAACATAACAGCTATTGTCCCTTTTGCAATCACAGAAGAAAGGTTTGGAAAAAGGATGACTTCCCTCGCCTGTCAGGAATACGGCACACAATTAACATATTTGTATGAAAGGGACATTAGGTGTACCTTTTGGTCAATCAAGTATGTTTTGATCTGTGTGTCGACTGCAATTTCTTGTTCTACTCCCAAAGCATGCTGCAGTAACAAACTTATGTTTAGCAAATACTGTTTATATGCAAAGAGACCTTAATCACTGTTATTGATGACAAATGAATTCTAGTCCGGACTTTAAAAAATAACAATGCTGACTGTACACATGTGGCTCTGCTGGACTTTTCATCACGCTGCAGGAAGTAGAACGAGAAACTTCAGTGGATACACAAAACAAAACCGCCCCAAAAATTAGCCAAATATTATAGCTTAAATTTACAACCCAACACGTATTTCATATCAGTCAGAGACAGTTTTGTTTCAAGTCCCCCTTTAAGTCCCCCAATCCTTTCAAGTGTCCCCCCCAGCGTACCCTTGATATTTTCAAGTTCCCCGTCGATTTTCCCACCCTCTCCCTCCAGAGGTGTTTGTAAAAGCAGCTTGAGGAGTATTTAAGTTTCCGACGAGCGTTCATTTTATATCGCATTGATGCTAACATTACACTGGGGACAAATAGTTGGTGACAACCATGTGTTTTTTTCTACTTGACACGACAGCTGCGGTTTCCGCTGGGAATCTTAACTTGTCACCCTTGCACCATTTTGATGAGGCACATGCCTTTGGAACTCAGGAGGGTTTAAGATTCGCGGGAAAATCAATATTGAAATTTTGACGGCGTAAAAGACACAAGCCTGTTGGAGGAAAAGCCACAATACTGTACTCGGTTTTCAAAAGTCACATGGTTCGTCTTTTGACATTTGTAAATGTATATTGTCTCGGCATGCCATGTAACATGTACATTTTTTAACTATTGGGGTTGGAGCATTACAAAAACATGGCGTCCGTTA
>LD342656.1:449139-460976 GCA_001465055.1 Ptychodera flava
AGAACGCTTACGATAAAATGGAGGATTGTTTAAACAAATTATCGTTGTTTTATTATTTAATTTTGCACATTATTTAGACCTTAATACAGAAAATTGCATGTGGACAGATTAGTCCAGCCTAACCAGGGCTTTTTTTCTGTTCCTACTACGGTCAGTCTACATCTCCTCTTTTCCTACCTTTTACCGTGCCATCTGTGATTGTAGTCGGTCTGGGGAAATTCAACCATGGCAGAGAGGTACATGCCAGGACCTTGGACAGAGTGGAAACTCACAAAGTATGTGAATATCAAACGACTTGGATTTGTTGCTGAAGTGCAACTTGAAGGTTACACATCAGAGATGTCAAGTTGAAGATAGTCTGTGTCCCATCCTTTACATTGTAGGTAGATTGATTTGGATAACTTCCCAATCGCTAATGAATTAATAATCCTTGATTGGTTAAGATTAATTCAAATATTCTTTCATTGGATAATACACTATTCAATTTTCTCTCATTGGGTATCATATATATATATTTTTTTTTTCTTGTGTAATCTTCCCTTGCTTTAGTAATTAGGTGCGAATGACGCAAACACAACCAATGTCCCTGACAAAGAAGGAAAATTCGTATCGATCACTGACCTTCATTGCGACTTTGGGATTACATATTACAAGGCAAAGGAAAATTTTGTCCGTAACAACCGCCTTTTATTGACATTCACAGTGTGAGTTCGGTTTCATTTTGTCACTCAGTTGACAATCAGTTTTGTTCTTAATATCTCCAACTGCCGTCTTCATCTGTCACATTTTACACTTTCAAACATTTTTGACCATTTTACCGCCTATTTTTTCAACATATCTTCTTTGATGGATTGTCTGCCTTTGTGCTATTTTACCGTTTTGTTATTTTAAAATCAGCATTTTTTAGTGTTTAAGATTTTATCATTCAACATTTTTCATTTTCACTGCATTTAGCAGTTTTTACGATTGTATGCTGTATATATTTTTTCTGTATCGGTGCCTACCCTGTAGATGGTAACCTATGAGTCACCAAAACGTTGGTTAAGTAAACGCCACTTGAAGATTGGAGATCGATTGAACCAACTTGTTTTTATTCCACAGTTCATTTCCACTAAGAATGTTAATACATCATCAGACAACTTTCCAATAATGCATCTTCCCTATTTAATGCGATAATTTCGTATATTTGTATCGTTGATGATTTTGTCGATCAAAAATGGCTGTATTATGGTTAGTGCCATGTACATTTACGGAATCGTTCCGTGCACTGATTCACCGTATTCTCTGTCTCTGCACAGGTCACTGTAGTTTCCATTGGTTGTAACAGTACGATATATCCTGTTGATTTCTACTTCTTACGGTATCTAAAACGTCTCACGCCGGTACATTGGTAACTATCTCTATATAAAGTGATTTTTAAAACTAGCTTGGGAACCGTTGGATACGAAAGTACCGGATTTTAGGGATGGGGCTCTGCCAATTTACTCTATTGCTGACGCTCAGTATAACGACTCCCTTCGATGACGGTGAATGCAAAACGCTAGCTGTGTCCGTTAATTGCCACTGTAATATCGTCCCAATGACTTTTGTCGGGGACCGTCGCATCATGGAAAATGTAACGGTGATATGACGGGAAAAAAGAGCGATTCACAAATTGCTCATTCAAAAACTGACTATGAGGCGCGTTTTATACCTTGGAGATCGATTCATCCATGAAAAATAGTAGTAGTATACCTCATTTCAACAGTCATGTAATCGTAATTTACCCTGGCTTTATTTATGTTTTCAACTGATCATTCCTATCGTGTACGCACAAAAAACAGTGACAGAAGTCATGTGAAATGAACTGAAAACTCCCCTTAGATGCGATCGTATCAAATCTTTGCTATTGATGTAACGTTTTCCTTGAAAATTACACAAAGTCGGTGATCTCAATTTGGGCAAGAATGAGGTTGTTGTGCCTGTTAAAAGAAAGCATCTTAAACTGAATTTGCTTGAGGGGGAATACACTCAAAGCCACGCAGAATTTGCTTAGATGATGCTTGAGTCAAAGGAAATTTTGTAATCCCCCGAAAAGAAACTGAAATGATCATCTAGATCGTCATCACCTTGTGGCAGAGATTGTAAAGACTGCGGTAAAATTCCTTAACCCTTTGAGCGCCAAAGTCAATTTTTGTCACCTTTATAAAATGTGCCCCAGACAATGTTTTCAGATTTTTGACAAAATTTTGGTGAAAAACTGTAGCCAATGAAATGTGATGTCCATTTGATCTAAAATTATCAACAAAAATTACAGAAAAATTCATAAAAATTGGTAAAATGTGCACTGAAATTTCGGTGGGAAAATTTATAGCACTCAAAGGGTTAATAAACTAACATCCGCTCAATGTTGTATAATATTCGAGTTCTGTTATACAAGGAAACAAAGCTTCCATTCTTCTCGAAGTTGATGCCCTGACTCTTTCGTGCGATGTATCGTGTAAAACTAAAGGTGAAAATTTCAACGAGTCGACCTAAATTCATCTATGTCATGCTGTGATCTAGAGGCCTGAAGACACAAACCGTAAGAAATGAAATACAGTTTGTGTAATGTATATGACCAGTACAAACACAAGCCTAAAACTGACTGTATTTACCTGAAAGGCTCAGGAATAGAATGAAATGTTTGACATTTATAGAGATAATGACCAGGCTATCAATTTCATTCTTCTCCCAATGCCATGCTGAAAATACCTATTTTTAATCTTTTAGCAAATATACGAAAATACAAGCGAAATGTTATCCTGTTCTGCTTTCGAATACGTAGTATATATAATTCAGTGCCGAAACAGCTAGAATATGAACACTTTAGTTTTCAATAATAATTGAAGTAAAATGTTTCAAGAAATTGACTGTCCTACAGAAAATGTCTTACAGAAATTGACTATGTTAACAAATCAAACATAAATAAAATAAATAAAAGTACACTTAAAAAGTTTAGTAAATTGACTTTTTTCCATCTTGAGTACAACTTTGTAATGAGCTACCCCCTCTTCTTCCAAAGACTCTGATAGCGTCTAGTTAATTACCTTGGTGGCATCGCAATCATGTGTTTACATTATCGAAATGAAATGGACACCTAATAACGTTGTTCCTGTCTTCTTGAAATGTTACACTGTTTTGAAATCTGAAAAATCGTAGAAGAATTGTTATCAGCTGATTTGTTTTTGATCTGCTCAAATGAAGAGTACTTGTTGCAGCAACATCTCTCTGCGTTATAAATCGAGCGCCCCCAAGAGTCATCACCAAATGTGTGTATGTAGTCCAATAGCTGGACAAATGAAGTTCGTATCCTCATGTACGAACGGTAGGTTCGAATACCGGACAGTGGATCATTCTTTGGAAAATGAAAAAGCAATATTTCGAGGATATTGTACGTCCTTTCACTGCATGTGTTTGATTTCTTGTTCCAGTGGTTTTATTTCTTGTTCCCGGTATAATCCACAATGACAGGGCTCTTATTGTTCGACTGTATTTGAAGAATTTTCATGCCGAGTGAGGGCGCAATGTTGACTATGTCGTCAAGGGCGACGAATGAAAATGAAGTCTTTGCGTGATACTATTTGGTTAATGCTTCAACTTATCAAAAAAATTAATATTCTATAACAGAAAGAGTATAGTGAAACCCCTGAGGCAATAGATTTCTTTCCAAATCCACGGATTTGATGCCACTGTTGCAATTAATGAAAGACTTTATGGAACACCGCAAAACCAGAAAGCGAGTTAAAGGCGCTATTTTCAATCCCTGCTTCTCGCACCAATGGGTTCTCCTTCCAGGCAAACACTCGGTTAGTTACAATGTTGGATTTGCCTTAACGATACTACTTTTCTTAACATCAGTGCAATGAAGAGCGACAACGTCACTCTGTTCTAATGCTTCTCGGTAATGTGACGAGAAAGTGTTAACGCGACGTACTCGGGTACAAGGGCTTAAAGTGGCACTCCCACTTGGTAACATTTTTAAAACACATTTTTTAATGCCAACGGTCGATATTTGACGTGGCGACTGCGTGCGGATCGTGCTAGTCACCTATGCGAATTCTTGTGGAATCAGCAAACTTTGTTTTTTGTTTTTTTCGCCGAGTCAGTAACACTCGGCTGTCTCCCACGGGGCATGACCGATCACTGACGCGAGTGGTACTGTGGCGTACAGCAGCGTCAGCGTAGACTGGTACTCCATAGCTTAGTTGACAATGGCCCCAGTGCCGAACGTTCAATGTTCGGAAGCTGAATTTAGGTGGGCCACCGGAATTCAAACTTTTACTTTTTTGAGGACATGTTTCCAACGATATCTCGTGATTCACGCGCAGACGCCACGTCAAATATCGACCGTTGGCATTACAAAAATGTGTTTTAAAAAATGTTACTTAGTGGGACTGCCACTTTAATGTATATTCTGCAGTCGTCCTTCTACATGTACTGCTGCCGTTTGTGCTGATACTGCAGAAGAATACACCATATGCCCTAGTGCAAATACCCCGAGTTAGCTAGTTGTAATACAGGCAATGATAACAGAACACCATGAAAGTACTGAATCGGTCTTTATCAGTCCCAATAAATCAGTGAAAATAATAACAATTTAAGTACAGAATCAGTCTTAATTACTACTATCGCTAACACAAACACCGCATCGCCTCAACCTTCAGTAGCATCACTACTGCTGATATAGAAAACATTGTGCCAGACCTTTACGTTAATGAGCTCAAGAAAGAGGAACTATTTTTAAGTAAAACACAACACACATACACACAAAACGATGACTAGATCGAACGCTTCGTCATAGCTATTTTCTGTGAAATCTTACATGCCGAAGGTATTTCTCGCGCTTGCAGACGACCATTTTTGCTTAAAAATTAGTCCCGCCATTGTTCACTAAATTAAGTCTTTTCTATATTTTTCATACATTGTAAAATACAGAAGATGTGTTCAGTACAATGTGAGGTACAGATTTCACGATAGATTGTTCTATTAGCATAAAATGATTCTATGATCGGCAATGGTTTTTATAAAAGATGAATGAACGTTATACTTCGAAGTTTAATGGTAATGTTTTATGAGCCATGGAACTGATATGCAAAGGATGTATATGACAGACTACAAGAACATTGAAGATTACTGTGCCCTATTCCCGTAAATATTTCATACTTTCCCCATACCCTTTGTGCAGTCTCATTTCAGAGCAGTGTTTTTAAATATTGGTTGATATTTTCTATATATTTGCACAAAAGTTTGGGACCCTGCCCCTAATTCACTCTTGAAATGAACTTGTTCTCTTCCAAACTGTTGTGGCAAAATGATGACCCCCACCCCCTTTGTGTCCGTGTCTTTACTGTACATGCAGATACATGTATCAGGCGCCCTCATCGGTATGCTGGCTATATCAGCTCCAAACCAAGCCAACGCCAGCTCTGTGAGCCGGGCGCGGGCTACATCACTTCAAAATCAGGGTAGGAGAGGATTGCAGAGCATATCAAAATGATGTTGTTTACACAAATATTTCCATATTTATGCGCGTAGCGAAGTAAAAGTTAATCCCCCAAACTGAAGGGTTTTCATATCTTTCGTAAAATTCTGGGTGCATGATGAATACTACCCGATACCCAATATCTTCTGATCATTGCGTCGTGTCAGCATTTATGTTGTTCGTGCTACGTCAGACACGAGACTTCGTCTCGTCTCTGACGCAGCATAGATGACACTTATAATGACACGATGCAAGAACAGGCGATATTGGGTATAACCTCCAAATATATTTAGTAAGTTATGGCAGCATTCTACAAGTGGTATAGCCACAAACTTATGACGTCAAATCGCCTACACAAAACACAGATGCCTTGTTTGTGGCTATACCACTTGTAAAATGATGCCGTTCTAATTTTATATAGATCATCTCAGAATATCATCTCTTGTTTAACCCGGGCTAGTGTAGTAACGACATGGATTTAGTTTATGATATCGGTGGCATGTTTTCCTTAAAATTTCAAAAAAGTCTGCCAATAATAAGGTATCACTTTTAGATATTACTTATGTTATTAACCAATTGTTTTCGAGTGGAATTTTTCCAAGACACCTTTAGCATCATTGGCCATCTGTAATGTTCTCACCATTCAAAGTACTGTACAGATCTTTTTTTATTTGGCAGGCGCCTTTTGCCTTACACTCTTGGCCACTAACTGTAGATGAAGCCTCCATGATGTAGTCTGAAGACAAACCCGATCGTGCTAAATTGCAGATTACGTTACAAATGGCGCCCTGTGTGATCAAGACTGAGACATATGTTCTGTTATTGGTTTATTGAAGTAACACCTTTTCTAAGGGATCACTGCTATAAGCGTTATACAAGCCTGTGTGTTACATGCGCTGAAGACTGTTTTGGGAATTGAAATCAGCTGTACTGATTATCATAAACCTAAAGAGACACTGTGATAAAGAGAAATTAAACACAAGAAAATTTGTTTTTGGTCTGCAGACGAGTCTGTAAGTTACAATAACACCAGATTTTTCCTTGTGTAGATAGGACAAATACGTTGTCTGAAAAAGAAAGCTATGAACCTGTGTTATACATGGTAGGCCTAATGTTATTGCAATCTTGAACGCTGGGTGACGATCGTATAATCTCATTTACAGCCCTTGGTGGATTAACTTTTGCCTTTGTACAAAGCGAATTTCTGTTCAGAATTTCTGACTGCATAAAATGGGTTAAATCAACAGTCAAGTGGCCATAGGTATCAGTTTGAATTTTTCTTTGAATTCTTCTTTCGTATATCTCTGGATGAATCATCAGATAGGCTATTAGCCAATCTTTCCAAGCTTGCACTTAAATATCACATTTATGTCTATTTTAAATCATGCAATCCCATGCATAATAAAGAGATAGTTATATCCTGTTTGATTTTTGAAAATCACATGTATTTTTTCAGTTAGTGTGAATAATCCATTACAACGGTGATATGCACTACTGTTACGGAGATCATTCACTTTAATGTCACATTAGCATATATAGTGTCTATACCCAATACTTTTCGCAGCTGGTCGATAAGTCATAAACTCTGTAAAAAGGCCATAAAATGGAAATGAAGTCGATAACAGTGTAAGAGAGTCTGATCGTGCACGATATCTATACGTAAAGTGGATGATGAGACGAGTTTGCATTTTATTTGCATGTAACGATTGTACAGATTGAATTGTATATAGAAGGTGTTTTTACGAACACCAGCACGGAAGAAGGGAACACGTCTTGAGAGAAGTAACTATCTGGCAATATGTAGCATCCATTTATAGGCAATAAAATGTGTTATCTTTGAAGACTAGGAGTCTCTACGCTGTTCCTGTATGCCGACATCCTTTCGCATGGCGATTCCTCGAGGAAATAGTTGCCAATGGTAATACTACCGCTATTTTACCCATGGACTATGGTCCCTGGCCTTTCCTGTATTTGTTTGTTGTAAATATGACAACTATTTGAGGTTTTTGGAAATCTTTCATCTCATAAGATGTCATAATGATATCTTTATCAAATGTTCATTTTTTTACAATATTTGGCATTTCAAACATTTTCTTCTTGAACTTTATTAACAGCCTTTAAATCTATTTCAATTGGTTTGCTGAATAGATCACCACAACAACAGACCATCTATATCCTGTTTCACAGTCAGACAGTCAGTATGTGTTTGATATTTATTCGTGCATGATTTTATTTATCATTATTTGGTTTTACAACTGAGATTCTAAAAATGTGCGTATATAAAAAGTAGTACATTCAAAATCTGCACATGTAGCTAATGGTACATTTGTACAGGACGGTGCACGGGATTGCAACCGCTACTCGTGGCTCAGATAAAGTGCAGACGCAGGTGCAGTGTGGTCGAATGCTTAACTGAATGTCGACGTGAGAAAATTTGCTGTTTATATCAGATTTTCCCGTTCTGTCGAGAGATAATTACAATGACAGAAGGGCGAGCTAAAATATATCAATTTTGCCCAAAATCTATCGCGCACAGTCGGAAGGCATACAAAAGTCGCACTCGACACTGCGCAGAGTGCGACTTTGACATGTGTATTTTCAAAACAGGAAAATGTAATGAATGAATTCATAGATCACATGCGAGACATTTTTTGATTTGGAATTATTATTAATGTAAAATCTGACAAAGATCTACTTAATATTGACCTGAAAGGCAGTGGTGCTTATCAATTAACAGTTTATAGAAAAATTACACCAGATATTAGTATGATAACCCCTAGACATTTTTTAACGACATTAAATTTTTCCTCAAATTTTCAATGAAATGGTGTGGTTTTTTATAATTTTATGATACAGTAATGTGAAAAAATAGGGAAATATGAATTAGCTCCATGTCTAGAGTTTACAAGTTCAGCTAATAAACAGTCATATAAACTATTGAGTGGGGCTTGAGTCGGTGATGTTCCTGTTATTTTAAAAACTGTTGATCAAAATTTAAAATTGTAACAAAAGAAAGGTTAAAAATTCAACATAAACATTAAAAAAGTTATTAACACGAGACGAAAACATTTTGGTCGAAAATCAATCTGTGGCAAATCTCACCTGTTTACAGCAGTAACATGTCGATAGGGTAATTTTGGAAATTAAACTTAATTTTTTATTGATTTTCTGGTAGTTGTATGTATGCTTAAATCAAATAATTACTGAAATTTACCCCTCAGTATTTCTATTTCCTATTTTCACTGACAATGTATGATTTCGAAATAAGCATAATTATTATTGTCGATAGCAGAGTGCGGCAAAACGCTATATTTTCTATTTTCACCGTTCCCTGTCCCATTTCTACCGCTGGCTGCGCGCTATTTTCGTGAGGGCGCAGCCAGCCGTAGAAATAACAGGGCACAAACAGAATAATTTTCAATATTTGGTGCAGACACAGGGCGCCAACGCAGACATCGAAGCCGGTGCGTTACATGTGTAACGCCCTCTCCATGCCCTCCTCATGATTTGGGTTGTTTGGCGGTACCATGATATGAACGTGAATAATATCTTGTGATTGCACAAGAATTCATGTACCAAAAAGATAGCTTATCTCGAAGCGTCCTTCAGGATCTTACGAGTCAACAGACAAGGAGAAACTCATTGTCTGCGCGAGGAGATAGCGGCGGGAAAATAGCGCCACACCTTAAATTAATTAATAGTAGACTTGAATGAGAACAATCGAAAATGGGATAATCTATGGTGTGATCTTTCTCTCTCTTTATTTAGAACACCAAAACATAGGGCCAATGTCCCTGAAGCTACTAAAGACATGGATACAAAATTAAGTATTTCCTGACTGTATGAAATTATCTCACTAAGGTCATCCTAGGGATCTGTATACAACTCTGACCAGCGGTTTTGAAAAAACAAGTGACCTAACAGTCGATAGAACTCCACTGTGTTTGTAGAGAATAACTTTTTGTGACACGTATTGATTATGTAGGTGGATATCTTTGATAGCTCATTTCAGGATGGCCTGACCAAAAATGGCAAAATTGGCTGCAAAAATACAAAATTGAAGATTTCGTCATAATTTCAATATATTGCATTAATATAAACCCTAGGAACCTGTATACAAAAGCTATCAGATGAGTAATATTTGAGAAACAAGGATTTTGACGAAAATGGCAAATATTGACCCAGAAATGCAAAAATTGAAGATTTCATCAAATTCAAATATATCACACTAAGACAACCCCTAGTAACCTGTATACCATATATCATATTTAGTTCATCTGTACGAACCTGTACACCAAATATGAAAGCCATCAGATGAGTTCTTTTTGAGAAATAATTTTTTGACAATAAATGACAAACATTGCCAAAAAAATACAAAAATGTAGATTTGATCATAATTTGAATATATCACATTTTGATCATCACTATGAACCTGTATACCAAATATCAAAGCTGTAAGACAAGCGGTTTTGATGAAATAAATTTTTGACTAAAATGACCAAAAAATCCTTAAAAAATACAGATTTGCATATTTCATCACAATTTGAAGAAATCTAAGTTGGGTTATGCCTAGGGACCTATATACCAAATATCAAAGCTGTCTGACAAGCGGTTATGAAGAAGTGTTTTTACCAAAAACAACTTTTTTGCGCTAATTTGCCTATTTTCGAAAATATCATAAAATAAAAAAAGAAAGTTTCTCATAATGATATTTTTCATCTACACAACAAATATCAAATCAGTAAGTACTGCGGTTCTCAAGATACTTAAATGGACGGACATCCTCACAAACGGACATACGGACATACATACCTACATACATACATACCTACATACATACAGGCTGACGACGGACGCCGGACGGATACTCATCCCAATAGCTTCTATAAACTATAGTCTATAATAGCTAAATATACGGAAATTTCCATGAGATTACCAAAAGTTTCTATTGTATTGTTAAAGGAAGGGCGACCTATTTTGGTCCGTGGCTAAAGGCGGGCAAGTGAAATTCGTATCTTTTTCCCGGCCAACGAATACCAGGTTAATAGCTTCAAGAATCACTCGTCATTCCAAAACGTGATCGCGGTTAGCCAATTCACCATTCGAAATAACGTCAAAAACGATATTTTTCTCCTCGAGATAAGTTCGATTTTCACATGGCCGCCCATTAGCCACAGATCCTATTTGCAGGGCGAAGGTCATAAGCACAGATTAGAGTCGATGGTTTTGCAAGGAATTCCAACTGCTATCGCCCATTTGCTGGTCATAAATTCAATTCGACAGTCAGATTAGGACTGTACTCTTTTTTCTTCAGTAACTTCTTGCAGATGTCTAGGTATCGCTTCAGCATGTCTATAAAATAAAATGTAGAATACTGTGTGAAGTAAGGAAACTTCAAAGATTGATGCACGTGGCAGATAAAGGCCATGTTAAGCAATCGGAGTAAACAGGTCATTGACCCTAAAATTCGCAACACAATTGTCTCGCCTCGTAACTGAGATTATTCCACTCCAATCCAATTATCATATATCCATTGTTGCATACTCAGAGAAGGAGTTCAATTAACGAATCTCGCTTATACTGACTATGGAAGGGGTAAGAGAAAATTTAGGAGGCCATAAAAAATGGTTATTCAGGGGGAAGGCCTTGTGAAATTCCAGAGTGCTAAGAGGGGGCCTCTGTCTTTTCACTCAATGCAAATCATCATACCGATAAATCTTGTGAATACTATAGCGCTTTCCATAAAATGTGAGCAATGGCCCTTAATGTATAGAAAAGGTAGACAATGGGCTATTGAAAGACATTGAGGCAAACTGGTCAATTAACAGATATACTAGTTTGAAATTGATATTTTTTTTTTCATAGTTAGCCTACGAGACTCATTTGTATAACATACGGATATCTTTTGACGAAATTTCAGTACCACATTTGTTGCACACCTAAGCACTTCTAATTACCCTATTCCAGTGCATTGAATTTACAAACATATACAAAACGAAGGGAAAAAAATTGTTCATAGTTTGTGCCATAGACAGTAATGTACAGTGAAAAAAAATTGGGCGACATTCCAAATTAAATTTCTCGTACACAAATGCCTTCCCTATCACCGTATTCTAGTGTAGTAAATTCATATCAAATGTCAAACCCAAATAAATGCACAGGTACAGCTAGTTTTGTATTGAAAAAATGTGTTAATGAATCACAGTTTGCGCGATTTTCATATTGGCGTGGGGCCTTCAAAAGTTTTCTTGCCAACAGAGGGGCCCTGAAAATTGTGATCATATAGTGTACATACTTCTCAAGCTATTCAACAAAAACCTACGCCATTTCCGTG
>LD342656.1:462746-482575 GCA_001465055.1 Ptychodera flava
TCTACGGCTTTACCGACCACAAGGTCAAACACGTTCCACAGACGTGTCTCCGTCTCACCACTGACGTCGCTGGACGGAGGGTACACAACACCCATAAACGCCGAAGGGTGACTTTTCCAATACACGTTTTCGAATATAGCCCTGTGGAGTATCTGTCTCTTGAAAACAAAACCGTCCACTGTCAGAGTCTTTGCGCCTTTCACGAGCTCTTCGATAATTGCACAATTATGGGCAAATAAGGGGTAGTCTCTCAAGTTCAAGTATCGGCAAAAGAAAGGCTCAAAAAGGTGTTGGTTGCCGCTGACATTGCGGCATTGGGTTATCTGCTCATAAAGATCGCGTAGAGTCTTGATTTCGCTGACCCCAAACGATCCCGTTCCAGTGCAGGGTTTGAAGAAAGCCGGCATGCCAACAATGTCCAAAACATCAGACAAGTGACCTTCAGGGATGGTATCAACATCGACAACTGTGTGCTTCAATGAAACTTCAGGAGATTCTAACTGTTGACGGGTATAGTACTTGTGGATAGCTAGGCCCACGGATTCAATCGACGGTCCCCGCAAGTGGGAGTACTTGTCGACTAGGGCGGCTTTTACGGAGGCACCAACATCGGTGAAACAAATAACTTGGTCAATGTTTTCTCTTTCTACAATATCTTCACACGTCTTCACGTACTTAACTAGGTCAAGCCCATCGCACCCTTCTCCGCGGTTCGCCACACGAAAATTGAAAGCATCCAGAACCCTCTCAGGTAATGCCTCTATAAATGAGGCGTAAGATTCGTCCCTATCGGTCGGACATAAAAGCAAGATAACAGCTTTGTCCATTTTGACATCAGTGTATTGTAGACGACTGTATGCGAAGATGTCGCACGTGCGCAGCCAATGAAAGAGGCCAATAAAGTCAGTGACGATCACCGGCCTCGGCGATTCTATTACAACCAGAAACTTGAACTGCGAGGGATGGAGGCTATGTAGCTGTGGAAACGCAGCTATCTGTGGCGCGGCGGGATAGCGTGTGCCTATGCGGATCATCAAAAATTCAACCCCGCCATGGCCATGGATAGGTTGAGCTTTTGATGACCCGCATAGAGAGACGCTACTCCACCACAGATAGCTGCATTCCCACAGTTAGTGCTATCTGACTTGAACCACACGGTCGCAATTATCACATAGCCCACTTGATCTGTTACTCCATCCCAGTCGTAACATACCTAAATAGACAATGGTTGTTCCCGTAATTAGTTGGTTCTGCAGAACCGACCGGTCTTTTTTCCATTGTTTTAAGATAAAAAAATTAAAAAGTGATCAACAATGATTTGCATATTGTAAAGGTGTCACCTGGTCAAAGCTAGCAAGGTCATATTTTTGCATGTCATATTTGATTCATATTTGATTTAAAAAACGGTGCTGCCAGAAATTGCTTCTTTATAGCGCTCGAGAGTGAAAGTCTGTAGGATCAAATTCTGGTGTAGGCATTCATTGTAGGTGGTGTAAATGTCTGGTGTTAATGTCATTCTGGCGAGCCAGCAGAGCATGATTTCCGCGGACCAACGCAAAAATCTTTAGGTAACGCAAAGCTGACATGTGCGGCATGCGGCCTGGTTGAAAATAGTCTGGTTTCCCTGTCCCCTTTCTACCGCTGGCTGCGCTGTGCTAACGAAAAGGGACCCAGGGCAGGGCATACTAGGTTGAAAAAAGACGTGGGCAGGTAGTGAACAGCGACTGGACAGTTGAGAAGTATCACCGCCGTAGGTAAAATAGAGACAAAACTATTTACATACCATTCAAACGTGAAACATTCTTAGGCGCTTTATTATAAATAAAATTCCTTGTTTGTCGTCCGCCGTGCTGGTAGGTTTTCATAGAAAATTAAGTAAACAAACACATAAATGTTATATTTCCAAAAGAAACCAAATAAAAAATGAGCTTATCTCAATACACTTGTGTTTTTTTTTGTGTTTTTCTTTTCTCTATCGGTGGCTGGTAGGTTTTTCAAAAATCCAAGGACGGCAAACAAATAACTAATATACAAACTGCAAAATATAAGCTTAGTAGAGTCAAAACGAGTCGGAAACACCTGGCAGATTCTCAGAGAATAGCCTGGTAGGTTCTGGCAGAAAAGACCGCAAATTTAGGAGATCGTGGAAATAAACACTGCTGAGGTGACGTAGGGAGTGTGGTTTAAAACGCGCGATTCGCAAGGTGATACGTTTCAGACGCTGTAGTATTGTGCCATATAGTCTGTTCTAGTCCCCCATTTCTACCGCTGGCTGCGCTGCTCACGCGACATCTGTTGAACATTGACATGTCCATATACCGCCACCAACTCTGCGGATGGAATGCATCATTAATATTGGGAAAAAGGTAACTTCAAAATTATTATGGGCTAGACGGTGTGTACTTGAAATACTTTTGAGATTGTTTGTGGGTATTAAAGGGACAAAGTCGGCCATTTTTTCATGAATTTTGTTTGATGTGAGATACTACTTGTATTGTTTGACATGTCGAAAGATACTGAATGAATGGGTGACCATGCACATATTCGACCCCGGTTTTAGACATGATCAATGAAACCATCGCAAAAATGAATTAATGGTCATGACAATTTCCGATAAAACCACTCTTCTCGAGTTCTTGTCAAACGGCATTGAAATTTATGATGTAGGCAAAATGATAAAAGATGGTGAAATGTATATATGTAAATCTCAAATTTCTATCTAGTCGAAACTGCTTTCGTCTGAATCACTGAACTGATAGCTTTCGAAAGTTCGAATTTTGGCTAATTACTTTTTTCCGTTTTCTGGCAATCTGCATACTATTAACCCCTAAATTTACCCACTTTTTGGTCAGCCTTCAGCTTTTACTTTTCGTCAAAAATCACCACTTTTCAGTCTTCGGCAGACTTTCTGCATCCTTCAAAGATCTTATGGCTCATGCCACTTTAATAAAAGTCTTTGTTAACTGTCCTCAGATTTAAAACCTACCAGGTCAGCGAAACTCTGAGTTGGCTGGGTTTATTTCTCACACGGACGCATGATGCCCTCCGCACCACAGCAATGGCGGGATATGTAGGTAAGTAACAAACAGCACCACTACGTGTGCATGCTTTTGCGCAAAGAAAATTCAGTTTTTATTTTTTTTGACTGATGCGTGATGGTCCTTTCGCACGTGACATTGAAGTAGCAAATTAGTATCGGTGCGGAATTTTCAAGAAAGCCAAATTCTGTATCTTTTCCCAAGTTCACCGGCTCACTAACAAACGGGACGAAAATGACAAATTTCAGAATTTCTGGTTTCTCCGTGAACTATATACAAGCTCAGGAGGCAACGTGCGCCCGAACACACAACTTTAACGCTGAGCGCAATACGGTTCAGTGAGGAAGTATGGAAACTCTCATACATAAATAGGGAGAAAGCTTATCTCTTTGAGCTTTTGAATAGTGATACAAGGTGTGTTTAATAGTCTAAGAGCAAAACTAATATAGTTACAATTTATCTCAGGAAATCAGGAATGTAAATTTAAGGACAGATCAATATGCAGGAATGAATTATTCACAAAGGGTAAATTGTCATTTCTTTATATGTTGATACAATATCAAACATTCCACAACCATCGTCATATACGGGATACAAAGGCGGACAAATGCGATAGCCGCTTTTCAGTCAGTGCGGACGATTGGACATCTAACGAATATCATCGGTAAACGCTGTTTGCGCTCATGTGGTTGTAGGAGTCGACATGGTATCGATGAGCCTGAAGCTGCAGAATGAACACCAAGAAAGTGTCAAGTTCAAAAGCAGAAAGCTATTCAATAAACATACAACTTATCTAATAGATATATAAAGGAAAGAACACATCAACTGAAATGCGTCTCAGTCAGGAAAATATATCCAATCGAGATAAACGTTTTTTGTTCCGTCTCAAAAGTCAGCCACAATTGAAATTTCAAACGTATCGCAAGAAAGTGCAATGTCATCTGTATAATAGTGACCATCAGGAACAGTTGTCGAGACCTCAACTCCAGTGTCCCTCTGAGAGCGAACATTTGTTGGCTCCAAAACGATGCCTTCCACACTTCCGTCTGTCGCCGTGTTTGACGTTGAGAAGGTATTGGTGTTGCTCATCGGTCTTGTTGGCATAACTAGTTCTTCAGCGGCTGTGGTGATTGATTCAATATCATCAGCCACAACCGTCCTGTTCAGAGGAAGTCTTGCAATGCCGATCTTGCAATTCGTAATGTAGACTGAAAATTGCTTGAAAACCTTATCTACCACGGTAACATTCACCTCATCTGGTTGGAAACTAAGGCTCTGAACAGTGTCGTCGGCAGCATTTTTTGCAAAACCTCTCAAGAATAACTACATCGAAAGAAGAGAGAATGTTTAGTATTGAGAATTTGACATATCACAAGACTGACCATAGGCGGCGCTTTTGCTTGTGGTCATGGTAAATTTTTGAAGTTTTCCGAATGCGATCGCATTCATGGTATTTGAGTCACTTTTGTTATTTTTGACGTCGCGCTTCATTCAGTTAGTCGGATATTGAGTACCGCATTATGAATATATTGAATTCTGTAAAAGTGAACAAAATAGTCAAGAACACCTTCGAATTCTCTGCAATCCATGTTTTCCGAGTTTGTTTTATTGTTTTAAGGGAAGGAAAGTTTGTGCTTGAAATCTAGTTAGCAGTAAAGACTGCTTGTTATGTTTTTTCTCGGTAGTATTAGAGCGTGACTGCCGACTCCATAGCTGAAATTCCTTCCCTTTGATGAGAAAAATTACGTACGATATGGTAAAAATGCAAAAACAATGAACTTACCATTAAATTAATTTTTAGAATTGCGCGTTCGAGGAAGTACCGTATTCCTGGAAAACTTGCACAGGTATCCGTCAAGCCATGAGTGCGGTTGGTGTTGATCACACCAAAGAATTGCTGGAACCATCGTAAACTTCGACGGTGATGAAGAAGTTCATATCTCCCCTGAAGATCAAAAAAATGCAAAATAAGTCAGAGTAAAGTTACTCTTTTAAAAACAAACAGGAGTAAGAGTTATAGAACGATCGATAAAACTCGAAAAACAACTTAAACGACACAAGGGGATCTCCGATAGGATTACTCATAGGAGCCTATCATTCATTCTAAGACGTGCATAAAAGTTTAATCCCATAGACTTGATATTTTTACCTTTGGGTGACTAGTACTAAATAAGGAGTTGTAAAATATCAAAAACGAGTACCAACAGTGCGCTTGAGCAAAAGGCAGAAATTCTGGAGGTTTAGTCCTCGACTGCCTCACTTAACCCTATCATTAATTAATTAATTAATTAATTAATTTATCCTAAATTCATGTTGGTACCGATTAAATCAAAATGCACCAGGAACACCTCAAAGTATTGCATTTTTAACGCAATGTATCTATTTCAACTTCAATTAAACACTGCTTAGTTCAAGGGATATATCCATCATGCAATACACTCTGAGGCCAAAAACATGCGTATTTCTGTCAACATGACTGCAGGAAATAGGTCGTACGGGAACTATTGTATTTTTTTTATTTTTAATTTGCTGCGGTCTATCAATAAAAGTTAAAAGTTGGCAAAATCATGAGTGATGAAAAGATGGAAAGTTTAGGATTAGGGATCTTGAATACGATAGGTCGCGTGACCGGACACGCATATTTTAGTCTTTACCGACCAAGTCATTGATCAGTCTTCACACTTACTTTGGTTAGCGATCTATGACGTGATAATGGAATCGGCATGTCCAATGCCTCGATGTAATTCAACTCCATCCGATTGCCGCCTTCATCAGTCAGCAGTGGGTCCCGACACTCGATTTTCTGAGCACGAAAAGGCAGAAAGAGCAAACTTAAGAAACTCTTTCGAGAAGATATAAAAATAGTGTTTTGAGTGAAATCAGAATTTTGAATCTGAGTCCCCTAGAATTTCTCACAAAGTAATTGGGTTTTGCAAATGATCGTGTGATTGAAGTTATAATAACATTTTCTGCAAAGATGGACAACCAGTCGATCGGGATTCACAGAGGAGAACACTTAGATTAGACTCAACAGTAAGAACTTTGTGTAAAAAGGTGTTAATTCGTTAATAATAAACCATAACCGCAACTTTAAATGGCGGTACATATTTATCCCTTTAACTTTCAGTGAGCACGTTAAAGTGCAAAAAACTCTGGTGAACCCAATTGAACGACAATTCTGAAATGTGACTGTCGAAGGTCACTCCCACTTTCAAAGCCAAAATGGTCATTTGACGTCTCGCCAAACTTTCTCCGCCAACTTCTACAATCATACCCTGACATTATTCAATACAGTTGTGGAATTTTCAGTGAACTTTTTCATATATACGAAATATACAAATAAACAAGATACGAAACGAGAGAAATACGTTCAGTCCATGGCTCTAATATAACGGCTCGAGCGTGAAAATGGAAATTATAGAGGGCGCTTTACTATGTTAAACGAAGGAATGGAAAGACGCCACTGCCCCTTATACATGGCTTCGTAGGAATTCCAACGTCTTTCCGTTGGTTTCCATAGATTCAAAATGCACTTTGGGAAACATGTCAACGAGATAGAAGCTCGACTGAAAGAGTCTGAGGGGTAGCTAAGCATTTAATTACAGGAAATTAAACTTACTGATTTTTAATACGTAAAGGCTGTTGTGAGGTAGTTTGAACAAATCAACATTTGAGGGGAACCCTACAATCTGTTCGCCAGCGCTGTTTTTTTTATTTGCTCACTGACAAACAGAATAAATTTTCCCTGAAAGCCTAAAAATTGCCCTCTAACGTTTATACTAGAAAACTAACACCAACCACCCATTAAGAGCGAACACTTTTACCGCAAACTGCTGTGACCGCTCCTGCAATCTGCAATCGCAAACCGCTTGAACACAACCTCACGAACTCATAAAGCTATTTACAGACACATGATCTGTATGAACTATACGAATATACTAATAGATCGTATGATGCAGGCATGGCCATATACATACAACAAGTTAAGTAATACTGCTTGACAATGAACTTCCAATAGTAAGGACACATCACTGGATCTTTGATGTAGTTTGAACAAGAATATGTAAATAATTTTTGCCTTCCAGGATCTTTCTCAGCGTTAGCATTGTTTTTCTATACCACCACAATTTTCTCAACTTCAAAGTCTTGTTATTTTTCCCTTTCAAAAGCAGCAATGGTGAAATTAAAACTCCACAGGAAACACTTCAGATACTTTTTAACAATTTATTCATCCCTCCAGCGATTTTACAGCACATCATGTACTTGAAATCTGAAAGACATTAAGATAAACTTACGAACTTTCGATAAATTTGGTTAATCTTCATTTGAAGAACATCCAATTCTAGGAGAAGAAGTTGTTTGTGTAGTTCAAGGGCAGGGTTCTCATTCCCCGTTGCCAACGAAGAAGGTTCCGAAGTAGGGTTTTCCCTAACAGTTATCAGATCTGTAGTAGTGAGTGAAGCGTCCGTCAATTCGCCCATCCTGTTGACATGACCAACAACTGATCCAGAATCTTGCACGGCGCCCTCTTCCGTCCGTGGGAAATGTCCTTGGTCCCGTGGCTCACTTTGGGTTGTTGATAATTTCTCAGTTGTAGATGCATAGAAATCGGTCCTTTGCCTCGCTAGAGAGGCTGCGCTAGCTATCCATACCGCGTGTGTCAACAGAAATGTCAAAACTACTGAAGAAAAATCCATGTCAAAGCCATGCAACCTGTTCACTTAAGCGATAACGTTGTTACGTCCGATACCAACACCACCGAGATGCACACTACAGCATTTTTCAAACGGTGATGATGTTACCTATATTTATATTGACGAATGTTGACTGATTCATAAAATTAAGGGATATACATATAGCAAAGTGAAATGTGTGCTCTTCAGTGTAGCCTCATCGTAGAGCTAAATGCACTGACATCAAACGATTTCAGTATACCATAGGATGCATTATTCTAATCTAATAATCAACATTTACAAATTTCAGTAAAATTTAATTACGCGCCACGTCGAATGAACAGTACGTAAGCAACAGGTGTTGACTTTGCCAGTTGTTTTCAGTTTTTCACCGGCAATTTGATCAAGAATATTATTGACCAGTTTTAATTCAGTTATTGGGCCATTTCAGCTTGCCCCTCTGATGTTTGTATCAATCAATGAACAAGCCACCGATGTTATTGTGACAGTTAGATTCGATAATATACCAGTGACAATAGCTATATTACAATTAATTCTACGGATACCAGAATCACTGTCGATAAGATCAGTAGAATTTCGATATTAATTATGGAAAAACGATACCGTGCGTAAAAGTAACTACATACCTAATTGCATGACGTCTTTCGCCATCCGATACACAAATGTATCCTTTTTCGAAAACAAATATCTTATCCGAGGGGAAAAGACTAGTAATGATACGATTCTAACAGACTGCTAATATCGATGGATGAAGTGCTCCTGCCAGCGACTTGATCTTCAAGTCCACAAGTAGTTTAAGTTAGTCCAGGTACCATGTTCTTATATGGCATAAAAGACGTTACAAATTTGACGATTAGGAAATTTATCTACGATATAGCGTTTCCTGATTTGCTAATTGCTGGTAATTGAAATAATATTTCTTTATAGACAACACTATCAATGAGAATCCGATCAAATGGGAATCCTCCGACAACTCCCAAGAAATGATCACATTTACCGTCACTTACGAGTAGCTCATGTTTTGACGTCTTTAGACTTACCATGCCTATGACGAGCCCTGATTTGATTTCTCAAAAGCCGTGAAACTAAAAAATATCTATGTATCAACGTACTGTACATTTCCATAACGGAAATGCTAACGGAAATGCCAATTCCAAGAAACGACGACTCTAGTGACATTTTTGTTATAGTTGTTTCCGTGTGATGACGTCAGCACGATAAACCACGAGGAACTTTCATTGGTGGAATCAGGTCAGAAATATGCCCAGTCTTATATTTATAAATATCTTATCATTCCTTAAATTATCGGACTTAACAAATGACTGTGTCCCTAATTTTCTATGTGGCGCCTGTTCCAATTCAGGAAAACAGAAACAGTACATGGGAAGAAGAACAGTTTATTTGACAAGGAAAGAGAAGGTAAAAACACCAGCGCTTACGAATTATGAATGTTAACAGCCCTGGCGTCAAGGACTTTATCGCGATAATTTTTAAATGTTGTACGTTATGTTATATATTATACTTTTTTCGTTTGTCGTTTATCTTATGGCGCATTAGCCGATCACATATGTGATAAAAAGACATCGTAAGATTATCACATGACAAATACATGACACTGTACATGCAGTGAAGGAGAACAACTTCAACAAGAAATCTTCAGAAAACCAGTTCTATACGACCAAGACACTTTAGGTTGATAGTATAAACCTCTAATGGCAGTAACTACTCCAACGTATTAAAATAAAATAAACAATAGCAACAAAAAATCTGTGCTGAGACCTAGACATCGCTTTCCCCACCCTCCCCTGGGACCTGACATGTGAACTGCCCCCACCCTCCCCTGGGACCTGACATGTGAACTGCCCCTCCCGTGGGACCTGACATGTGAACTGCCCCTAGACATCCCTTTCCCCACCCTCCCCTGGGACCTGACATGTGAACTGCCCCCACCCTCCCCTGGGACCTGACATGTGAACTGCCCCTATGCTCCTTGGGGAAAATTCACACACATTTGCATGCACAAGTACGATTGTGTGGTACATGCGAGTGTAAAATGTCCAAACTTTTCGTAGGAGGGCACTTTCCAATTTATGGCGTAAAAGGAGAGACCTCACCATTTGTTTTATTTGCTCCTTTGTTGGGATAAATTTATCTTTTTCAAAAAAACGAAGAAGTATTTGAGACCTCATCCCTTGATATGCCAGTAGGACCATTTGCCATAATTTAGGTATACTTTGCCTCCTGTGACTTGCTCTGTGTTATCTTTCACCTCCTCAGTGATCGCAATAATAAATTGTTTTCAACAAAGTTTCTGTTATTCCGATACGTATACAGGGCCCATGAAGACGTCCTTCCTGTCATTGACCTTACACGTCGGTATGTACTCTTCTGCGTGTATTGTCATGACATCTCTTTGACTGCCTAAACTATGATTCTTAGATGCCCCTGTAACTGGTAACATACTTCTAATGTTCCAATGTGGCAAACATTATAACACGCGGCGGTTTCATCAGTACTTAGCCAGCTGAAATCAATATTCAACAATGGGGCAATATTATACTCTTTCGCTTTGTTGTGTGTTATCATATTGCTAGTTGACTCCCTTTTTGTCGTAACTTTATTGTGTCTTCTGTTTCAGATGCCCTATCCCCGCCAAAACCGACCCAGCATAATAGTAATTGGCGGACAACAGGGAACAGAAACTGAGAAACCGACGACTTTGCAACGAGGGCCAATATCAAATGTCCATCGAAGTCACACGATGTACATTGAGTAATTTGTACGACACCGAGAGTTCAATGCTTTAAAAGTATGAAAACAAGCAGTATGTCCTCACAGGAAACGGTTTACAATTTAGTATTTTTTTTCATTTATTTGACATCGAAGACGTGAGACGTCCGTCAAGACTGATCCATGGCTGTCATTTAGTTCATTTTTACTTATTAAAGTTTCCTACCACCGGACTTATAAGACTGAATTTTTTTCATCGCCGATGAAAAATTACCCGTCTTGGGCCGTAATTTCGAACAGTCCCCTTTTTAGCCTAATTTTTATCCCAACGATTTTATGACTCGTCTTTGGTAACAGTTTTCACATTTTTAATTTCTTTTTTCATTTTCCACCGTTATTTTGCTCTTTTTTTGATCCCTGATGAAGATCCTCTGTGCAAGACTGAAACGTTAGTCATCGAATTTTTTAGTAATAAAACTATTTGTGAAACCTGACGCTTGTTTTTCCTCATCGATCTCATCAATTTTACTTAAGCCCGAGTTACACAACAGGATCTTGTTTCATCCAACAAATTGTTTATATTTAGAATTTTCATGTAAAGCGTATGCCTTAAGATTTGAAGAATCTTTCGAAGATAAACATGTCTTTAGTGATGAGTAGCATCGCTTTCTTTATTAATTAATTTATTTGTTTGTTTAGTTATTCATTCATTCATTTATTTATTTGATTCGCACAAATAACAATGATTTATTTATTTATTTGATTCGCACAAATAACAATGATAAAATTCCATACATATTAAAAATTCCATTTGAAATCTGAAAAAAAAACTTTGGTTATTGATATGAGAATAGGGCAGTAAGGTCGTAGTCTTGAATGATTTCCGCTGTGGCCCGTCATAGTTCAAACGATGATGACAATGAAAAACAGAAAACAAAAGACAATCGTGTAAAATGCCAAACCCTACTCATATGAGATCTAGATAAAGCCCCGTTACATTGCGTTACATTACTTTACGGTGGGTTAAATTTCAAATTATTCCGTAACGCGGTGAATTGGCAAGATTTCCAGTTTTTACAATGAGCGAGGAGAAATTTCTGGAATATAGGTAGAGGGAGGGGAATGCAGTGGTTGATAGAACTTCAGGGAAGATTTAGCGCCTAACAGAGGGGAGCAATTTTTTTTTTATTATTTATTTAGTTCAGGAATCTATACATCCCATATCAAAAATACATATCTTACTATGGTATAAAAAATAGTAATTAAAAGAACACAGGCAAGTATGAACATAGATACACATTATATACAACAAATAAAGCAGCCAGACTAGAAAAGCAGCGAGAAAAAGTTAAAAAGGATTATGTCCACAATGTCCACAGGTTGAAATGATGTTTTTTGCTTGCACAGGTTTGCGTTGATCTTGGTTGCCACACGTATGTCTGATCAAAAGATTCGCTCATATTGCGTAAAATAGAATGTTTATGTTGGAATATGTACATCTGGTGGGCAATGGGGAATTTCAGTGGTGGGGAGAGGGCAGCGGTGAGCTTGAGCCGTTGTGGGGAGCGTTCAGACCATAGATAATGGAGGAGAGTGGGCATCATAATTCTGTGGGAGGGCATTTACAAACAGCTCTACTTTTACCTCAAAGATTTTGTCAAGGTCAAAAATATGTAAAATCGGTATATAACCCTCAAAACATGTTTTGTGGTGATTTTTGTAAAACTGACGAAATTTACCAGTTGGCGGCACCTGGATACTTTAGCTTTGGTGTTATACACGCAAAGTGAGCTGTTGCGAAAAGATAAGACCAGCCTCGCCCATGAATATCTTATGCACTGGGTTCAGTTATCTATAAATATATATATATATATATATATATATATATATATATATATATATATATATATATATATATATATATATATATATATATATATATATATATATATATATGCAAGCTCTTTGTGGTACTAGCAGCGGACATGTTTCTAGGTGAAAGTCGTCGGGGGTTGCAAAACCGAAACAACCTTATGATTTTATTTTTGTTGTTGCTTGCATTCGACTTTTAGTGTTTGCTTTCAACCAAAGACTGCATAACACATATAGGGATGAGTTAATTGAGGCAATTATTAAGATTTTCCTAGCCTGAATATTTATCTCACATGATACCCAATGGCGTGAGTCAGTCCCTAAATAATTGGTACGATGCACAGTTGACGTCCAAAGTTACTGTAAGTTATATGTAAACTATCCAGCATTTCACGACGTGGCTCCCAGTCACTCGTAAAATACCATTTTGATAAAACAATTGAAAATGTCCGGAGGACAAAGGTTATTAAAGTTTTTATAAGAAACATGTTATCGTAGTCATCAACGTTATTTCACGTGTTTTAGGTCCATCAAATGACGTGCCTATTTCAATAACCATCGAAACGCGATCCTTAGTTTGTCGGTGAGCCATCATGCGGCGATCTCAACCGCATGTTAAACTGACTAATAGGGCCTATATCATTATGTAAAAAGTATTTAATCGTCAACTGGTGCCGAAATTAAAATTTTATGTACAGAAAGATTCTCAAGTGCACTTTTCTATCGTAGCAGGTTCAAAGAGGGTTTCTGGAGGTGAGAAACCTCTGTGTGTCCAAATTTCGGGAAGGGTTTGGACCCATGATGCAAACTGTAATGATTTCCTGCAGGAACTCTCCTTGGACCTTATAAACCGTTCCAGTACTTTGCCAATCGAAAAATAACTTCCATGAAGATATAAGCAGATGGTGAATTTTGAGAAAACAAAACATCACATTGTGAAAAGCAGGGCCAAGAGCTCCTAGGGACTGTTATGAACAACGTCTTGATTTCTGATGATCAAGACTGGAGTTCAAAATCAAACATCAATGAATACGATAATACATTTACTGTATCAAGTTCGCGTCATATTGGCACGATCATATCGCCATGCAAATATACTATTTAAGAAAATATCCCTTTCAAGCTGGTAAGATATTGAGCAACTTCGGAAAAGGCCACTTTCTTTTCAGTACGATATCACCGGTTAAGTAAAGTCTTTACCATAAGCGTGCCACCATAGCCTGCAATTTGCGTTATTACACAGAGTGAACGTTCACCGCAAAATAATGTACATGTGTTCTTTATATCGTTCCGATCACAGTGCCTGTAAGTCACTATCGGCGAACTTTATGGGCGAGATAATCTGGCCTGTTAACAATATGTAAAAAACCAATAATTGCAGAATCATGGTGAAAACAAATAAAAAACTAGACTCACTGTCATTTTGCCTATAATCACTCCCCTAGAAAAGATTGCGTTCAAAAGTAGCGAAATTTTACTGTTATTTTCAGTATGCGGTGTCGAAAGTGAAAATGGCGATACTTGCTATCGGTAAGGGTATTGTTGTCATGATTATCATGCTAGTCAAATTTTTACATGATAGTCAAATTTTTAAGATAATGTTCAGCCCGTGTGTGAACTTTTAAACTACAATATGGCTTTATTGAAGATACAAAGATATGATAGCAACTTTGCAAAAAGCTATTCGTGGCGAGACTTAACTGCTAATTCTAGATCAGACTAAACTGAATGTGAATCCGCCCAGTGTTGAAAAATTGGGTTCGACGTCATCTAATTGCTTATTTCCATATTGAGTCATATTTTAATTGACGCTTTATGTCAATGTGACCTCACTGCATTTGATTAAACTTGCGTGAACTGAAATATGTATTGTAGGTTGCATATTGACAAACTTTTCAAATTATGCTTTTATCTCAGGAATGGCTTTAGTAAACTTGGTCAAAGAAAGACATAGGCATACTTTCTTAGGAAAGTACAGTGTCAATTCACAGAAGAGTGTACACTATCCACATGTATTGAAACACGAGAGGTTTTTCAGTTCATATCTGATCAGCTCAAAATCCATTAATCGTGTCGATGAACTCTACCAATAACTTGGCGCAATTACTAGTAGGCCTACATCGGATTCTCCTGCAAAAGTAGGACGAAACCAGGCTTTGTTAAATCTTCGGCAGTTGACTAATTGGGGTGCCCTGTTATCCGATACCACTGCTAAGGGCAAACAAGGAACAACAAATGTTCAAGAAATAAATCGTGATCAGGCAATAAGTCACAGTGTATAAATACATGATAATATAATAATATTTATTGCATGCAGTACACAATATTTGTCTAGCGAAAGCAGAGGGTGAAATCCCATTTTTTGCCGAGTTAAGGTAGTCTTCAGAAGTTGCCAAGGGTGGGTCGGTGTGATTTTAGGTATGTGGGTCACTGTCCTCTAAAATGTGACTCTCCCTGTTCTCTTTTCCGAAACATTACCCTCCCCACAGTCACATGTGGTCTATTCCGCTCTGCGTCTACGCCCCATAGACGTGTGTACATATGCCTCTTCTTCTTAGGCATATACACACGTCTATGGGACGCAGAGCAGAATAGACTACAGGTGACTGTGCCCTCCCCCCTCTTCCAAAGTTGCGAAGCGTGACACCCTCCTCCAGCTACCGGGTAGGATTAGGCCTAATTGATGGTGAGAGGGAGTAGTGAGATCACACAGCATATAATCAGGGTTTTCTTTACAGAGACATGTACAGTAAAAAGACCTTGAACTTCAGGGGGTAAAAAGCAGTGCTGAGATGTCAGCTGCTCGGTCAAAAAGTATCATGACAATCAGCAGGGAATTCTGTCCCATGCAGTGCGTCCTATTTTCTTCACTCTTTCAACTTAGCAAGGGGTCACATTTTTTTTTATTAAGATAATTTTAATCGAACAAAAATTGGCAGTCAGTTACACATGTGACAGGACACCACCTGTTGAAGAGAAAGCAAATATTTTCTAACGTTCTCGAGAATTATTTGTAAATAGTTTGGGATTAATACCATGGCATTAGCTACCGCCAAAGTGATCCTCCTTCCTCCTTCCGAGTCAGGCTTGTTACAAATGCAGACCTCCCATGCCTCCCTCGTGACAGTTTTCCAAACATAACCCTCCCCATTAATATTTTCCTGGTCCATCCCTTCGTAATCAGAATGTTCGTTGATTTGACTGGCCGATCATTAACATACAACATCCTCATAAAAAGATTACTCTAAAAAATTAGTAACTGAAGTACAGAAGTTTGAAAACGTAAGCTTGGGGTTACCATTATGTTATCAGCAACTGTAAGAGAACCTGACAACCCTTTGCTGTTATGGTATCGACCAGTACGTCATCATTCGTTTAACGGCAGCAATGGTGGTGCTGAGGGGAGTTCCGAGGATTGTTTCACCAGAGTTGCTCGACGCTTTAGCTCGTATGGGCCATGGAGATGAGATAGGTATATGCATAGTAAGGTGTCGGGGCAGATATGGTACTTTGCTTGAATTTGAATTTCGCGAGTTTGTACTTGCGATTGTTGTCGACAAATCCGTGCAGGCCTTTGCGCTACACATCTGAAGCTCCAAGCACACGTACGGTACAGCATCACAATGTGAGCTGAGCCGAGCTAAGTTCCTGTGTTTGAACCTCAAATTAAAGGCTGTGCTCAACCTTAACCACAGACAGTAGAAGCTATATGTCTGAGGTTCAAACACTGCTCTGTGCAATATTCAGATATTTTCGTTATTGGACCAATTTATTACAAACGCTCACGACTTCCCCTTGTTACGAGCTACGGAAAGGTGGCACTGGCATGTCAGTGGTGGCAGGTGTCGCTGCGTGTATCTGATGATATTCACGAGCAGACTGCAGAGGTCGCAGCACAGGTGACCTAGAAATCTGGTTGTTGATGTTTGTATTGTTGTTTATGTTTATATCAGCCGTGTTGTTGTTGTTGACAATAAAATTCAATGAACTGAACTATGGTGTTGCTGTTGTTTCAAACCACAGTTACAGGGACCTTGTTCAAACGTAATGTAGATGTCGTTAGAAACAGTATACGGATACTATCATTATGTAACCCAATGCAACTGGCTCCCATTGAGTCCCAAGGTACACTCTCTAGCTCTTCCTCTCCTTACACATAATGATAGGATCCTTATACTGTTTCTTATGACATTTACATTATGTTTGAACACAGTCCCTATAACCTTGGTTTGAAACAACAACAACACAATAGTCATGTTCGTTGAATTTTATTGGTCAACAATAAAAACACGACTAATGTAAACATTATAAGCAATAATACAAACAACAACAACCAGATTTCTTGGTCCCCTGTGGTCGGAGTCACCCTGCATATTACAGTAAGACTAGAAACAATTTGACCCTGTAATGATAGCTGTATGCGTTACTTGTAATATATGTAACATATTTTAATAAAGTATTTATGTGGCCTCAGTTTAATTTCAAATTAATAACACTACATGTAATGTGCAACTTTTCATGGTTTCCACCGGGACTACATGTAATGTGCAACTTTTCATGGTTTCCACTGGGACTCTTCACTTTTCAACCCTTGCCATGTTGTTTAGTTCACACTTTAATATCAAAGAAGCTCGCAAACAGTGGGTTTGAACTTGGCATCGCAATTCCCAATCACCTTGTCTGTGTTCCAGTCAACATGTCACAGCCAAGGAAAAGCAGAAAGAACAAGGAAGACTGCCAAAGTCAATGCATGAAGTCAAATAAAAAGTGTGATTGAGGTTACCCAACTTAGCCTTTAATTAAAAATCCCAAACCCTAGACTCTTCTTTCGTTTTTCAAAATCACTCATGAGTTTGTCAATGTTTGCTGTTTTCTCGATGGATGTTACCTCATTTAAAATAGGAAATCAAGTTTCTGTCCAACCTTCCTCATTTCCCAAAGGTATGTCAGTAGAAATGCACACAATTCATTTTTGCCTACTACAAAGTTACCAGTGAGAAACTTGTATTTATATACACTGCTCCAATAAAGTACAAGATGCTTGTTAGTACATTTACTAAACAACAAAAGAAATACAGAAGAGGAATGCAATATATAATTCCATGACAGTTTCTGTACGGTATATTTTGTCTAGTACGCAAAGAATGATTTAAGCAATATATGATATGATCATCAATGACTGTTTCTGGATTTTTAAAGGTCTACTATGCATGAAATAATGGAGAAACATGAGACATCTCAATTATCAAATTCACACCACGTCAGTGTGAACTTTGAACATAATTTTTCATTATGTTACATATCAATGATGCCCTACAATTTTAATAATTATATTCATCTTCAATGACAAACTGGCAAACTTCAGGAATGTTTTTTTAAAGACTACTTTATACCAACTGTGTGATTTTTGACCCCTAATATTTGGCTAGATGTCAATGCAACTTGCCCAGTAAGCATCTCATCTGTTAAGCACATACAGTTTCATCTCTCCTTGGTGACTGCAACAGTGCAGTACCTCCTCTACAGGCAACAGCGACTGAAGAAAATGTTGATTTTCGGTTAATTTTGCATTCATTATGCCTACGTAATTAGCACACTTTTCCTTTCAATTGATAATTACGACATTTTCAAGTTGTGATGAACCACAACTGTTAACATAGTAAATTTCAATCTTATTTTCTCCATAGTTCTTGCTGATGCATATTTTCCAACCAGCTCAATATGTCAACATGGTCCAAAGGAAATAAGAGCTGATGGTAGGTAAAAATATAAATATAGATACGGCAAAAGAAGCTATAGGGGTGTGTCTATATGTATGTATGTATGCATGTATGTCATTTTGTCTGTCCACTCACTTTTCTCAGAAACAATGGCACTTATCAGCTTGAATATTGGTATGTGGGTGTACTTCGCACCAAGGATGGAATTTTCAGGACTTTCATGTCATGACTACAGAAATATGCAGATGAGCTCAATAAATGCACAAACAATAAGAAATTTTAATGTTAAAGCTGCCTTGCCTAAATCTTTGAAATCTTGCAAAAATTGTAATTCTGGGTTGCAGATCATAGTTTATTCAAGTCATGTTGATCACATGACTAATATTCAAATGAGCAAAATAAATGTAGATATTGGCCAAAAATCTTAAACTTACAAGCTACTTGCTTCAGGACTTTGAAATTATTTAGAGCTTTTCCTGTCGTATTAAGAGGCAGAATGTCGTTTGTTGAAATAAAACTGATCAAAAGACTAAGCAAATGACCAAAACGTATCCTTAAAAATGGTAAAAAATTCTGAACAAAATTAACACTTTCTCAGTGACTTTAACATTTGCTTAATATATTCCTAAGAGCATTGAGATACAATTTTGTTCAAACCATAGTTTATAGAATGACTTATTTGCAAATGAGAAATATAAAAGTAGATTGTGAAATGAGCAATATAAAAGTGAAAAACTGTCAAAAATTACAAACTCCAGAACTATAAGTGGCTTTAACGCTTTAAAATTAGGTGTGTATAGTTCTATTTTGAAGCAAATTTAAGTGTTCGCCTACCAAGTTGATAAGATTAATATTATGCAAATCAAAGAAAACGATCAAATATTCTTTACATCCAAAAATTTTTCTATGACTTTAAAAGTTTTAGAGATGTTCACAGTGGCATTTAAATGCATGTTTGTTCAAATCAAAGTTGGATATATGACTGATACTCAAGTGAGCAAAATAAATGTGAAAAATGGTCAGAAATTGCAAACTCATAAGCTTCTTGCCCTAGTTACAGTATATGAAACTTTGTAAAGTATTCCTGTTTTGATGCAAATTTAGGGTTATTCAAATCAAACTTATTAGATTAGTAAAATGCACGTGAGTGAAATAAATGAAATAGTCAAACTTTTACAGTAATCTTTGACTTCAGTATGAACCAAAGATGTTCATATTCTGCTAGTTTATTGGAACAAAGTTGATGTAATGAATGATATGCAAATGAGCCAAACAGATGGTCAAATAGTACTAAAAGCTAATGAACTAATTAACAACTCTATTATATTACTTTCACTGTCAGAATGCTCCTTTTGCAAAGCTTTCTAAGTGTAGTAAAAAGTGAAAATTATGGAATTTTACCATGATTTTATTCTATTTTCACACATTGTTGAACTTGAAGTACAATGCATTTTTTGTAGCTTCTGTTCTAAACAAAGGAAAAATTTTGCCATTATTCCTCAAAATCTAGTATTATAGCACCATTTGAATACATTTTTGGACACCGTGGTGCGAAGCACCAAAGGTGTCCTTTGTCGCCACAATGTCTGTGTGTGTCCGTCTGTCCGTCCGTCTGTCTGTCCGTCCGTCCGTAGACAGATTTTGTTCCACTCATAACTTAAGAACCCTAAGGTCCAATGTCATGCAATTTGGTATTTGGTATTATCATGATGAGACTTAGATCTGATTAGATTTTGGTGGGTGTGGCTTATTAATTAATTGCTCATTTGCATATT
>LD342656.1:491665-511156 GCA_001465055.1 Ptychodera flava
AGAGTGGTCAAAGTGATAGGGTTTTTATGGTAAAGCTGGGCTGTAAGATTCCTCATGTGCTATTTATAGCAATTATGCAATCTGTGTAAACAGTGCAATGAAAGTTCCATGATTCCTTAAAATGCTTTTGATGACCTTGAACTTCTTAAGTTTCAAACATTTGTCTCTTCAGTGTGCTTTCTCTGAGTATGTACAGTCTCAACTTATTCAACAGAGCTCACTTACAATGTTAATCAAAGATATCCACCTTCTTCATCAATACATGTGTCACAAAAGGTTATTCTCTACATAACACAGCAGAGCTCTGTAAACTGTTGAGTTGCTTGTTCTTTCAAAACCGCTGGTCAGACAGCTTTAATATTTGGTTTACAAGTCCCTAGGATGACCTTAGTAAGATAATTTCATACAGTCAGGAAATACTTAATTTTGTATCCATGTCTATAGTAGCTTCAGGGACTTTGGCCCTATGTTTATAAAATGCATAATACATGCACGCTGACTGTTCGATATAATTGATGCTGTGTTTTAAATTTGCCCAGATTCATGTACCAGATATCAGGGTTGGTAACTTACAAAAGTTGCCACCCTGATATTTTGCGCCTTTTTTGTACATCCACATGCATAATAGCAATTTAACAGTTTTAAATAACATGATAAGCTGCATGTGTGATGTAGTTACATTGTACACTGGAGGAGCATCTCCATGTTCACATGCAATAGTTCCTACAATCAATTGGAAACTGAAATTGAAAAACTTGCAACTGTCACACACCAGTACAAAGGTCAACATAGGTCACCCAAAGTCGCATGGTGTATCTGGTACTTGTACTTGGGGAAAAAGTTCGGGTAAATGGCAAGGCAACAGACAACATATCCTGCAACAAACAACATATCCTTAAGCAAACAGGATTTATAATTTAGTATTTTGTATTTTGTATTTATTTTTTGCATTGCTTACTACTATAGTATCCATCCATTGAAAGTTGTCAGTCATCCAGACCGATGCTCCGACTCTTCATTTCCAAGAATTGAAATTTTCCAACCACTAGGCTGGTAAGATTTACCAGGCCTACGCCAAAGTTATTAATCTCAGGCATGTGGTCAGACAGTGATTCCAAACACTAGTTGATGGATTCTGAACATCAAGCGGCAAATGGTGCTGGTTGCGATTGTAGGTTTGTTACTAAATATAGCAACACCCGCATGACATTTGACCACTGATGACACATGCCTCAATTACTACTACTTTTGGTGGTATCGTTTGGCACTTAATTTGTATATTTCATTCAGAACATCAGTGGTATCAAAGTACCAATTCAGAAGTCTCATCAAAATTTTTATATTTATTTTTGCATATTAATTATGGAATTCCGACATCATCACAGATCAGTCCCCATAAGAAAGACGGGTAGTTTGATTCTGTTACACAACGTCAAACCTCAATATCTAATCAGTTTAGGGAGCAGATTTTGAACACAGCCTATTTTACTTGTCACTTGTTTTGGTACACTCTGTGCTCACAAAATCTAGGAATTCATATTCACTGTAAGGTTCAAGTTATTGTGACGATCATCGTTCTTTCATGATTGTCAGAATTCAAAAGACCCAGTAGCAGAAGTACATAAGGTATCACAGTGATATCGTAGGTTCACAAGAAACTCAAACATCAGCTGCCTTTGGTGAACTATGAAATCCCAAGCTGATAAAAAGAAATAACAAAGGTCATAGCTTGTCTATACCTAGACTGAAAGAGCTGTCACTTGAGGTGCTCTCTACGCTCCCAACCTCTTACATAAAAGGAGCGTAGAGAGCGCCCTCAAGTGGCAGATCTTTCAGTCTAGTCTATACTCTGTCTGTAAACTTATATTAACTTGTAAACTTTCAAGTGATCTGTTGTAAAATCTTAGTCAAATTTCTTTGGTTTGGTTTGGTTTGGTTTGGTCTTCCACAATGACAAAATTAGCTGACATGTTCCACTAGTTGATTTACTACTTTGCATGAAGGCACCGTGTAAAATTCACTGATTGAAAAGTTTATATTCCATGTTGAATCTGCTCTGGCAATTTTGTCATCATCCGTACCAATCCAAGAAGAGTAAGGAGAAGGAACACATCATCAGGAAAAATAAAATCCAGACTCTGAATCCGGCATTATTTTTGATTGCCTGGAAAACAAACAATAATATACAAAGTTTAAGAACTATGTTACAGATATTGATACAAATACCTTGTACAAGGTATTGTAAAAGACATCATGTGGAGTATGGTAAAAAAGAACAGTATTTGTTTTTCATTCTCACATACTTCAGTACAGACTGATTCAGTCAAACTCTCTTGCATTTGCTTAAAAATACAAAAAACTGATGGTGTCATACAGAGAAGAAAATGTTGTTTGCTGTCTGATCAGGCATATATGCACAGAACAGTTGTGAAATACAGTTCTTAACCCTTTGAGAGCCGTAATTTGTCCTACCAAAATTTTAGTACAGCATTTTACCAATTTTTATAAATTTTTTCTGTATTTTTAAAAATAATTTTCGACAATATGACCATCACATTTCACCGGTTACAGCTTTTAATCACAATTCTGGCAAAAATCTGAAAAAAATTGACTACAGTATATTTTATAAAGGCAACAAAAATTGACTTTGGCACTCAAAGGGTTAACCATGAATTCAGTGTCACATGCAGGAGTTTTCAAGAGCCAAGCCTGGTAGCACTATTATGCAGTGATTTAATGAAACCAGGTCTCAAGATACACCACTGCTACTTTTGGAGTAATTCAGGTACCTGTACAAGTAAAGAAAGTTAACTTGAGATCCTGTTAACAAAAATTGAATCAGTTTTCCTGATGGATGTTGACAGATAAGCACCTGTTTGATGTGTTCTGCATTAATGCCAGTAGTGTAAAATGGTTGATAATGCAGATGTAGTTTCCCTACAGACTGGAACATGGCAACTCACCTCTCTGATTTCTTCATTTCCTTCTTTGATATTTTCTGTCGTTTCGACTACTTTTGTTTCAATGGTATAAATATCCTTTTCCTGAAAGAAGATGGAGAAGCGATATTATTTCACTGACATAAAACTGAGTGTAATATTTGCTTTACCATACTTATAAGCACTGTTGTAGAAGATTGACAGAACATGACAAACATCATATCAACGTCTGCTATTCCAATGTGTTTATGTCTTATGGACTCTTGATTACCTATCACCCAAGTGCACACCAAACTTGAAAAGTTTTAACATAAATGATCCACTGAAATGTCTGGATAAACACGGAGCATCCATTCTTATAAGCACACAAATCATGTAGTATTGATCAATACATCGATAAATTTATCCTAATGCTTGTTTCCAATTATGCAACTAATACCCCATCCCATCCCTACCCCTACCCCAACCCAAAGCAAACTTCCTATTCTGGAATGTAAGAAGGTCAACAACGAAATACATTCAGCTTACCTGCTGCAACACCTTGTCAGAAAATATTTCCTGTAATTTGGCAATTTCCACAACTTTTCCTTCAATTTGCCTGAAAAAAAATGCAAGTTAGATAAGGATTTGCACTCTTTAATTCTTCAAAATAGACAGCAAGCCCGCTTACGGAAATAGGCATTTAATTTGTGGCCTTAAAAATCAGAACCAACCATGTCACCTATAGAGTTAACACCACGGTATATGAACTGAAAATGAAAAAGAAAGGTTTTATATTGAAGGCTCAACACTGTTTTTCGTCACTTATACATTATCCCCATAAGACCATGGTAAATCTTTGTCAGCTACCATACCAAAAAACTGAAAAATTGCCAAAATTCCTATCATTTTGTTTGAATATGGATGAATATTTTTAAACAAACAAAAAAATCACAGTACTTACTTGACTTCATCCACAAGACTGTTCATTTCATTAAATAACGTTTGGTTCTCTTGTTCAAACTGGTAACAGACAGCCAGACAAACAAAAATGCTTGTGTTACACTAGTATTTGCCAATAAAATAGCTTAAATTTTGATGATATTTTCATTGTTTTTGTTTGATTGAACAACTTCATTTTCTTATTTTCAATAAAAAAGAAGTTGAAACACAGAGAATTAATCTTTTCCACACTGTGCATTGTATACAATATGACATGTTATAGTTGACAAATGAATTCTAGTTTGGATGAAAATTTAGTTGTACACAGTTACAACAAAAACATATTAAACACACATACAAGTTTTGTTGACAAGTCAAAAACTGGACATTTCAACATGACGTTGACAATGGAACCAGAAACTGTGTTAACAAACAAAACATAGAAACTCTAAAATATATCACAAATTACAGTCAAAGAAATTGTTTTAAACTTGCATTGTCGAGGATGCTTTGGAACACCAATGGGAGATTATGCTTTTATGACTTTGGGACACGTTGAAATAAACAAACACGGTAGCCAACATGTAAATCTGTAGAATTTGGTGATTCTGGGATGCCACAGATGTATTAATCCACAAAACTGACAACTGAAAAATTTGCTGTAAAATTACTTATATGACAAACTTCAAGGCACCAGCATTGATTTTATCTGTCCTCCAAGAGAGGTTTTGGAAAGGCTAACATGAAATTTGTCATCCTTCTTTATTATGAAAAAGTCTTTCATCATGAAACATGACACTCAACAAATTTTTGTGAACAGTTTTTTTCCTTGTGGCTCCCTCTGTTATTGATAATTGGTCAATTTAAGAACGCCCAGAGAAAACACACGATCAAAACTGCATTATGCAGAAATATACTGCAGCAGTACACTATAAAATAGAATGTAGAGACTCCATTGATTGAGATTGGACGACACGATATCAAAACTCATGATGTATTAATTCATGATGTATTAATTAATCTTTATGCCAAGAAGTGTTATGTGGATATTACATATACAACCAATTCTTGTTTATGTGCTTGTACCAGTATATTGCTACAAGCTAGATGGAACTTTACCATCAGAAGTTCATCCGGACTTAGATCATCATCATTGTCATCATCCTCTGGAAGCAACCTGATGGTTTCCTTGGATGGAGTTGGTTCTGAGGGAAAAGGCATCAAATACTATCATCAGCCTTTGTAAGTGTTTATAGAAATGTGACAACCACATGCATTGCTACTTTTAGTAAACACACCTTAAATTGCTGCCACCATCACATAAGAGCTTGCCAAGCTACTTTGTTCAGAACAAATCAACTTAACTTTGCTAAAACAAGCAATCTGTGTGATAAAAGTCATTTTGCAATCCTATCTACAGAATGCAGTGCACATGCTTGGTCAATCCCTGAAAACCACAGCTGGGAGCCAGGCAAGTTTTCTCTATACTCACCATTTGATGATTTAGGAGTGCTTGATACCTCTGGTGTTATTGAGCTATCTTGACTTAATCTCTGCTCTGGGGTCAATCTTCCTCTGTTTACATTACAAATTGTTGAAATATGAAACAATAGTTCAGTACACCTGTCATCAATTTGGTTTTATTTTATTATCAAATGTCATAATTTAAATCAACCTCTGTGTTATTATCTTTATACCCAGAGTGGATACTTTATGGGGTATGACAATGTGCATGTATCACTGAACATGAGCAAATGTTACTAACACATGTCCCTCATACTCACACACGTCAAGGTATACATCTACATTAACATTATCACTTAAATACCACTACACAAATCAAAGGTCAGACTGGAGCTGATTCGGCTGTATAGGTATCCAGTCAACAATAATGTCAGTGTGCAAATTGGGTGGAAAAACATGGTCTGACATTTGGGGGGTCAGGGGGGGGGATATTTGTTTGTTTGTTTGTTTGTCTACTTCTCAACGCAAGAAGAAGGCAGGAATTTTTTCTGAAAATTTAAAACATTTTATTAATTACATCACTGTTGTTTGATAAATATAGGAAACAGTATGGCCTTTGTGAAGAGTAACTTCATGTGATACACAACACAACAGGTATGACATGATTTTCATACACAAATCCATCAATATGCCCATACGCATTTTAAATGTCAAATATTTCTAATGAATACCCTAAATCAAAGAGCTATTTTGAATTGATAGAAATTATTTTATCAGGTCAACTGTCACAACACAACACGAGGAAATAATTTGATTCTACACTGAAATGAAAAGTAATCTACTTACATCCTTTTCTTGTCAACAACTCTCTTGACCCTGATAGCTCTCTGCTCACTGTAAATTTTACACACAACTATGAAACACAAAAACAATTAAAATTCATGATTACTCTGATAAATTGTTTCCTATCTGAAGATCTGTTGTTCATAAGCAGAAAGAACAATTTTACACAATGTACCGTGAAGTGAGTATGAGCTGAAGCCAGCTAGTGGTCTCTCACTCTTATGATGGGGCAAACTGTTCATTGATCTGATGACAAAAATTGTTCAATGAGAAGCTGAAATTATGCCATATTGACATGACAGCATGGCTGGCTTTATCCCCAGGCTTACAAGTCTACACCCTTGAATAACTTTACTACTTACAATTGCTTTTATCTTTCTTTGAGAGAGATAGTGTTTCTGATTTCTGATTCGTGAGTATGACCTGAGCAGTGTTGATATTGTGCAGCATTGACCAGTGTCAACTTCCAGCATGTTTCAAGAAGTAAAAGAGCACAATCTACTTTTTATATCAAACGAATACATGAAAAAACAAAGCTCAAAACAGAGCAACTTTGTCCCTTTAAACATTCTGGACTATTTGAGTCAAATGCCACACTCCGACAAAACTCTTTGCAAAAGTTCTTAATTGATAGTAAATGCTAAAATTTCTCACACCCCGATCTGTTAGATGTCTCGTCATGATAGCTAACGCGTCAGGTAAAGGTGACAATTTTGGAGACATTCAGCATCTTCTTACCTTTTAGATACTCCTCCAGAAGTTCTAGTACTCGCTCCCTGTGCTCCCGAACTTGAGGCAGTGCTGCCTGATTCTCCACTATGCAAGAAAAATATGAAAGATTTGGCTTAGATTATTTTTAAATTTATGTGCTTCTTTTTCACTGAAAGCAGAAAGGGAAATATTATAATAAAACAACAGAGGAAAAAACAGGTGAAAACTATTTGAGGATTTTGCAACAAAGAAAGTCCCTCTCTGTCAATATACATTCACTCCTCTTCCATAGTGTACAGTCCCAATTTTGCAAGATAGAGGGCCCCTCTCTCTCAGTACATATACAGTCCTCTTCCATAGTGTACAGTCCAAATTTTGCAAGATAGAGGGCCCCTCTCTCTCTTTCTCAGTACACATACAACCATACAGATCACATCTACATATTCTGATATATTCACATTAAGACTTTACCACAGCAGATACAGTTTTGAGGTCAGCTAACCTTCACTCCGAAAAGCTTTAATGGTTTCTGAACATGTTCTCATGAATATCTGGGCATCTGTGTCGATTTGATCTCGTTCTTTGTCTGTCATGCTTGACATTTCAGATGATAAATGGCTGTTGGTAGAAGAAGAAATAACTAGATACGGTATACTTAAGGTAGCACGCACGTTGGAGACAGATATTCGGACTCTTGAATTTTTATCATTCTTTTCTAATCTACCACTTGTGGGCACTCACTTTAAAGCTCTTGGAGTAAGAAATTTTTACCATCTTAGTTTTTTGTAAATTGAAAATTTTTCCCTATACAGTTAATACAGGGATGATACCCATTTTGAATTTCAAATATCAGTAATTATATTATTATAGTTTTGTCAATACCAATGGATTTTGTGACATCATACTCTTAGATTTTTAATGATAATGTATCCGATTATCCAACATTGTAGCCCCAGATGTTTTCTTCATTTACAAAATCACTGGCATTGCCAAACTATCAAATACTAGCACTAATGCACCCCCTTGAAGCCTATAATGGACGAAAGCAAACTTTGCATGACATAATGTACGACGCAGAGGCAAGTACCTTAAGTCGTGTTTGCCAAGTCCATTACGTTGTGCAAAGTTTGCTTTCATCAATTATGGTCTGGTATGGGCGGGGTAAATTATTGCCGAAACGCTAGGTAAGGTAATTTGTTTATCTAGTACCAAACCTAGCACGGTGACCCCTGATCTTTAGCCGAACTGCTAGGTAAGGTAATTTGTTTATCTGATACCAAACCTAGCACTGTGACCCCTGATCTTTATTCTTTATTTGGTAAGAGAATGGCTGAAAGTTGCATCGAGGAAAGTTCGAGCAAAAGTTCAAGCCTTTCACTTTCGAGGCACGTACTTCCTTAATATGAATCTATGAATGATACCACATGCACTATGCATATACAATCTAAAAGCATCTGGATTTCAAGAAAAAGACCCTACTATGGAAAAGTGTTTCGTGTGTACAGTAACTTTACATAATTTCCTCATGGTTTTTGTGTTCATGAATGATAAATTTAGAACAGCATCAAGCTAGAATTTTACAGTCAAATTCTGAATGAGACTACACAATTATAGCTCCTCTTATAATCTCACAAATATTTCCCTGCATATATATATAAAATTGTTAAGCCAAAATACCTGGTTGCATTGATGTATGCTTTCCTGTGTTCGAGAAGAAATTCCCGAAGTTGTGTAATACTGACAACCTGTAAAAATAAGAAGCAAGTCATTTTGGGAAGACATTGCTGAATTGGCCAAAAGTACTGGCACATTCTTCTCATTAGTTTTGACTGACAAGCAAAATAATTTTCCTGGTAAGAAATTTTCATTTTTGCAGCAACATGCAGTAACACACACAAAGTGACTAAATCCTTTGACCTATTTACAGCAGAGAGAAATACACTTTGTATGAAACAAGAGGCTGTGCTGTGTGAAGTTCTAAATTTGACAAATCATTCTCTTCCAAACTTTCTGAAAAAGAAAATTCCTGCATTTCGGAAACAATTGCTACTTGTGAAAATTTCTCTGCTGTTTCAGAGCTTACCCTATATTTGTATGTTTCAACTGCCATAACTGTGACGTGTTCTTAGCTTCATACATGATATACATAGCAACTATATCTGTCAACTAACCCAGGACAATATATGAAAGTCTAAAAGATCTGCAGATTGGGTACTGCACATTGGCCATGATAATTCTTTTGTCATATTCTCCAGAAATTTAAAATAATATTGAGAGAGAAAAATACACTAGTGTGCAACATATAGCCGCTCCCTTGTTACAGCTCTTTCAAATGTTGTATCTACTAAAGTCACAGACTGCATTTCAATAACGCCATAAAATACATCACTGATTAGAATAGGAGTGTCAACTTTCAAGTGTGATGTATAAGCCATTCAAAAGTCAAAATTGTCTTTTTATTGACAAACTGACCATCAAAATGAAGGTTACTTTACAACTGTGGGGCTGGTTATGACAAACCACGGAAGTGTTTCCTTGAAGTTGAAGTTGAGGAGAACACTTCCATCACTTGATGCTAAATCGTATGAAACTGACCGAGTGGAAATTCCTGTTACTTCTTGATAATACTTACAACTTCAAATACCACCTAACAAAATAGTGACTGTTTTATTTCGAGCAGCGTAATTCAATATTACTTTCCGTATCAGTAACTTGAGTAAAGCTCTCTCAGCAAAATTTGACAAGTTATTAATTCAAAAATCTGCTCTTTGATTCAAGAACATTTTTGGTATGACAACATATTTGGTAAAAGGCTGACTCAAGAAATTCCAAAAATGACTAAAAGAGTTTAGAAATCTTCAGTTGGTACACTAGATCATTCTTCTGTACCAGCTGCAATAATTTGTAGCCCTGGGCAATGCCCTGGCTTCTTCCGTCATGTTGGCTGTGGTTATAGACTGAAAAAAGACAGTTTAATGTGTCACATTTGGTTAGATCTAATCTTGTGTGGCAGCGGGTGTACTTGAAAACGTCACTCAAATTTCGAAGATGCATACAATCAGGATAATGCACAACACACATCTTCCACACGTTGCACCGGTCTGTAAACTGCCACTGTTATCACCTGATAGTGATGACGACGGATTGACGTTCTCATCATATGGTTGCATCATTGGTAACTCTAACTCACCACATCTTTTGCTTTAGTTGCAAATTCTGATTTTGGTCTTGTAGGGGGAAGGATGATGTTCTTTACATTGTCTTGTCCTTTACCAATGGCTTTGTTCCTTGTTCGTACAGTTTTTAACGAAGCTTTCCACAGAGGAGTGATGTCAGCCATCTTGACGTTGATGAGAACTTATTTAGAACTGCCTAAGTAGCTGTTTATTAAAAAGTTGCATTCATTCCTGGCATCCATTGACATTTCGCGAAATATTACACCTGAAACTTGAAGCATTTAAGTTTTTGGGTCCCATTTTCCATTATCGATAATGCAAATATTTGAAAAAACTAACTTTCTTCCATACGTACTGCGCAAGGGAAACTCACAAATTCATCATCCTAGGGAGATCTGTTGAGGGCGCTGTTAAGTATGGCGACGAAAGGAGCTGTGGCCCTCTCTTTCTTTGCGGTTTTGTTTGAAATACTCAAATTTTCACTGACCGGCGAAGTTCCAGTTGAGGGACCTTGTTGGAATGAAAGCTGTGGTGACACATATGAGCCGCATTCATCACTTATACTCTGCTCATACCTGTAAGTGCAACATCATTATCCCCACCAGAAAAACAATAGAAATCGGAAGTCAGAACACAATAATAGTGTAGTAGTACAGGTACTAGGTGTACAGGTAATACGGTACAACAAAAAACCTCTCGGCTTGAAATATTGCCCATTCCTCACATACACTGCCTCCACCCTCCTTACTGCTCCGAACGATACAATAATCATCACATAATACTTTTTTAAAATATCGACTATAATAAAAAGCCACCAGTATGGTCTGTACATTTGTAATTTTCTGTAATGGGGAAATTAAAAAATGCTAAATGGATTTACCTGAAAGCATTTTTATCCCACTTGTACGAAAACAACGACTACTGCCGTGATATCAGGAAGAAAATAACATACAGAAAATGATCTTTAGGGGTTTAATCTTGGATTTAAGCAAGGTGCCCAAATATGGTATGCATTTTACCTATTTTCAACGCAGTCCAGATACTTGCAGGTTCTTACGTGATTTTTTGTCACAAGCGCAGTGAAAACAAATAATTGAAGTTCGGATTATTCAACCATCAAACCAATAGTTGAAGTTGCAAAATACATAAATGACATAACTTTTAGTTCTTTTTTCCACACAATTTCTGTATCATTTGCTCTTCTGTATCGTCTGATCTCTCATTCACCTCACTCACATACGTTTCACCTAATGTAATGATGTCACTCCACGGTCAAGAATAACTGATTTTAAGTTATCATCTTTTGTTTACACACCTGTTTAACAAGATCATTAATGTATTACATGCCAAGATGTAGACAACCTTACAAATACCCTGCAAAACTATGATGGAGATTATACTTCAAACCATTACTTCAATACAGCATTGATCTTGCGTGATGTTGCATAGTTGATTTTGAAAGAGACCAGTGGCATCGACACACAAAAACTTTGACCAGCTGCAACTGTCCAACAATCATCACATTGCTTTGTTCCGTACAAATATTTATGTAACTGTTACTCATGCTCAAGTTGATGAAGAGTTGGTGTGCTCTTTTCAGTACTTGGCTTTTATTTTCCAGTCCAATGGAGTATCTTGAGTGTGATGACCCAGTCGACCTGAATGGCAACAGCACGGCAAAAGAAGAATTGGGTTATGGATGTGTGAAGGTGAGGGAAAGACTTGTCAGGCCAGTAGCTGTAACTTTTGATGATTTTTTCCCACCATTTCTGTTTTTAGCTACTATAGACTATAGTCTATAGAAGCTATTGGGATGGGTATCCGTCCGGCGTCCGTCGTCAGTCTGTATGTATGTATGTATGTATGTATGTATGTATGTCCGTTTGTGAGGCGTCCGTCCACTCAAATATCTTGAGAACCGCAGTACTTACTGATTTGATATTTGTTATGTAGATGAAAAATATGATTTTGAGAAACTATTTTTTTTAATTTTGTGATATTGTTGAAAATAGGCAAATTAATGCCAAAAAAGGTGTTTTTGGTAAAAAATCTTCTTCATAACCGCTGGTCAGACAGCTTTGTTATTTAATATACGGGTCCCTAGGGATAACCCAACTTAGATTTGTTCAAATTGTGATGAAATATGCAAATGTGTATTTTTAAGGAATTTTTTTGTCATTTTTGGTCAAAATTTGACTTACATTGTATGGAATTCTTGTACTGTACAAACCCTATCAATTCACCCAGAAAAAAATAATTAATATGATTTTAAATAATTGAATTAATTAGGAAATCATCAAAGCCAAAATAATTTTAGTGTGGAATTATCAGAAAGTTCAACTTTTTGACAGTTCATAGTGAAATGCTTACCATCTTGGAGGATGAAAACATGTAAAGGCAACTTTCCTGAATCCCAACTTTGATATATTCTGAACCACCATTTATGTTATCTAAAAGAAATTGCTCATAATAGTTTGTCATGATAGGGTGGTCAAATAAATAGAGATAGAGAAAGTTCTAATTTCCATTTATGGTTGACTTGGTAAGGATAAAATAAGATTACTTTTTGAGGAAAAAAACAGAGTGGTCAATTAAAAGAGTGGTCAAAGTTATAGGGTTTTTATGGTAAAGCTGGGCTGTAAGATTCCTCGTGTGCTATTTATAGCACTTATGCAATCTGTGTAAACAGTGCAATGAAAGTGTAACATGATTCCTTATAATGCTTTTGATGACCTTGAACTTCGTAAGTTTCAAAAATTTGTCTCTTCAGTGTGCTTTCTCTGAGTACGTACAGTCTCAACTTATTCAACAGAACTTACAAGTTAATTTGAAAGTTAAAAAATGTGCTTGGTTAATAGGATGAAAATAATATATTAAAAGATAACCAGCTCAAGATTCTTTGGAGTGGAGATTTAGCCGAGTGGTTCTGTCTGTGGCCTCTCAGCTAGGGGACTGATGCCATATGTTGTGGGTTCGAATCCGATTGAAAACTATCCGTATTTATAACCTGACAGATATGCTGGTTTTTTATGAAGTAAATCTTGATTTGAGCAAGTCTTGTTTAGTTTAATTAGAATGTAATTAACTCTCGTTTATTTGCTATTATAGACTAATATTGTCTGATGAAATATGCAAATCTGTATTTTTACGGAATTTTTTTCCATTTTTGGTCAGGCCATCCTGAAATGAGCTATCAAAGATATCCACCCACTTCATCAATACATGTGTCACAAAAGGTTATTCTCTACATAACACAGCAGAGCTCTGTCAACTGTTGAGTCGCTTGTTTTTTCAAAACTGCTGGTCAGACAGCTTTAATATTTGGTTTACATGTCCCTAGGGTGACCTTAGTGAGATAATTTCATACAGTCAGGAAATACTTAATTTTGTATCCATGTCTATAGTAGCTTCAGGGACTTTGGCCCTATGTTTAATATCATCTACTGTTTCTTGGTCTACTTCCAAATGCATGTTGTGATACACAGTGTTCAGTTTGTCAACTCAGCCTGTATATGTGTAGACTGCATTGTTGTACATGTAGTTGACTAGTGAACTCTTGTCTGGACTAGAATATAAATGTAACCAATAAAAGTGCATTATACACATGTATAGATGCTGTGCAAGCTAAATAGTAGCTGTTTTAACATGCGTAAAAGAGGAACTTGCAATTTACATAGAAAACTTAAATGGTGAAAAAATTATCAAAAGTTACAGCTGCGTCCTGGAGTCTATGAGCAGCTCCTGTAGATTGCTCCAACTTCTAAGCTATTATGGCTGCACAAGAGAATAATTTAACCTAAAAATTCATTGAGATTTTCATTTATTATTGTTCAGCCTGTGTGACTGTATGAAGATTAACACATTCACAAGCTTTTTCATTAAACAGACATTGATATTGCGTGGATGTTTCAAAATTCTTTCTTTCCTAAATCCATATTTCTGTCTTCCTTCATATGTAACCTTCCTAGTATGGTGGTCAGGCCCATGAAGATGTTGAATTTACCTCAGTGACTTGCCGTGCACTCAATGGAATTGAATGCTATGGTCCAAGAAGCTTCCTCCGAGATGGTTTTCCTTGCATAAAGTAAGTTGACATCAAATCATTGAACAGAACATTGAGATAAGTCATACAGTTGAGATCCACAGTCTATGCTGCTTCCATCGTTGTACCAAATATCACACTTTATAAAAAAGTGGTTTTGGTTTAGTATACAATAGTTATTCAGTTACAATAGACTCTTGAACAATTTGAAATTATAGGCTTGAAAATCGGTGCATTCAAGACTATATCTATGTAAAATACTAACAGCAAGATTACCATCAATAGATTTCGCAGTTATCATTTGATAGAAACCTCATGTCAATAACAATCAGATATCAGTGTATATCTGAGACAACTCACATAAAATGAACGGAAACTTTGATTGATTCCAGTCAAAATTAATTGCACTAAATGAAAATGGTGGAATGTTAATAAGGGGTTTCAGCAGCTTTGTCATTTTATCCATCACTGACCATTAGGTACACACACCACTACTTCCTACCCACGCTGCTCTTCTCAGTGTTGCTCGGATTTCTTGGAGTGGATAGATTTTGTCTTGGACACACAGGCACAGCTGTTGGAAAACTTCTCACCCTTGGAGGCCTTGGAATCTGGTGGATTGTGGACGTCATTCTGTTAGTGCTAGGGGGACTGCTACCGGCAGATGGCAGTAACTGGTGCCCCTATTACTGACATTTATTTTTTCAGGTTGTCAAAATTTGATAACCCCAGGTCTGATAGTTACTCATTAAGGATACCAGGATAAGATGGAGAAAATGAGTAACTACATACAAACTGCAGAAGTTCTGCCAACCAATCAGGGTGAAAAGTAATTCGCAGGCTTCAAAGATGCACCTAACTCAATGTGTCCCTCTCTGTCATGTTCAATTAGAAGTTCAAACTGGGTTTTCCATAAGACCATGGGACTGCAAGCCATAGCCCAGTTATATAAATCTGAATAGAGGGTTCATGTAATTTAACACATGTAATTGATAAAATGGCTAAAACGTTTCATGTGAGTAGTACCAGTTGTTATTGCAAGGCAGCTCAACAGAGCTACCGACACATTGCATTATAATGGCTACTGGTATGACTGTACTCATTGCAGATCACTTGTAGGACGCCACCTAGTGGCATGAAATGACATCTACTTTGTTTACTGTACCATCTCAGGTACTGCTCTTGGACCTTGCAAGTTTCACTGTGCTTGACATTTTCCATGTTCTCTGAATGTCTGTCAAGTTTTGCATAAAGTCAAGAAATATGGCAATGAAAAGTACTAGTTGTATTGACACCTAAAAGTGCCTAGATTATTTCATCATCAATTCCATATTTCACAGTCCAAAGAGACTTCCATTTGTCATGTGTGTCATATTTTTATTTAAAGTACTAGTATTTACCTTATGAATCCTTTAACTTTTCTGAATAAGCGATGGTCGTGTTTCACTTTGTGCAGATGTGAAAATGAACTTAAGATGTGAAACTTGAATGGAAGTATGCAGTAGCAGCAGAAAAAAACAAAATGTGTTATGAAATGCATAATCAGCTTTATATTGAAATGGACAAGTTTAGTAACTACCAGTAACAAGGAAAAGGCAACCATTGAGTCCCTTGAGGGATAGAATAGGATGTTAGTAGATGTTTTCAATTACAAAACATACAAAGTGTATTTACTAAAATCAAGATTGTGTTACTACTTTGTGCAGACAGAGTGGACAGCTGAGTCCGTACACAGAAAACTGAGCTGGCAAGTTATTAGTACAGTTCTAAACATTGTCTTTTTTGTCCAGTGACCATTCATTGTCTTTCATACACATTTGACAAACACATTTGTGTATATGTAAAGGTAAATTATTTTATTGTTGTGTAAAACATAAACACCTGAAGTTCCTTTGGGTTTATCTGGAAAGCAGTAAATAATGTTGTTGAAACTTTTGGTGTCTAATCATTTACTTTTATTTCTTTTATGTTGTGTCACCAGACTTGAGTTTTCAAGTAACGAAATGTAAAAATACAAAAATACAAAAATGTATTACATTTGTGAAAAAAGTAAAACAACGAAACCAAAGTTCATGACTTCTTTCTCTTAATTTCCAACAGAATTAAAGCAACCTTGTGTACTACCTACAAGTGGCTTTGTCTTTTTTTATATCTGCTATGCAAATTATTTTGGTGCTTACAGCCCTTATTTGACTCAGATATTATGCACAGATAAAATGAAATTGAGAACAAAAGGATGGTTTTATGGCTTGACATTGAGAATCGATTTCCAATTTTGAAGGGTATGCTCTGAAGTTATGTTGTGTACTGATCAAAACCATTCTAGGGAGTCCATAAGAAGTGAGATGCATGCCTTAGCACTATAGTGTGCTATACTGTATACTCATTGACTGTGTTTCCAATGTGTCTATACTCCCTAGCTCAGGTTATAATAGTGCCACTGACTAATGTTCAATCTTCAGAAGTTCAAATTTTGTTGCCCATTGAAAGGCAAACTTCTATAAAAATGTTAATACATGTAGCTTTTATTGATTTCAGAGACCCAGTATAAGTGAAAGGTCAAAGGTCAAATTTTGCTAGTAAAGTCATTTTAAAAAGATGTTGCAGAAAAGATATGCCACTTTAGCATGCCAGTTAACTTTCAGTCAATTCCAGAGGTTCTCCAGTTGCAACTTATTTGAATATAGAGACTCGAGTGCTTATCCTATTCATCCCAATACACTGTAAACAGGTCCATAATAAACATTGATAACTATAGGTTTGGGCCCAACCATGGTGGTGGAATCGGTAATAAATATATAATTGTTGGTCAGAACTGCAGCCTTTTTGAAGATCCATTGACAAGGGAAATTAACTATATTAAAAGCAAGTATAGGGACTCATCATTTTCTGATGGTTTCTGATCATTACAAATGTGTACGTGCTGTACACAAATACATTATACATTATTGATGTACTTTGATTTTCAATCATTTCTCTATTGCACTAAAATTATATTCCATTTAGCTTTGAAGGGACATATTTCTTAGCATTGTACACATATTGTTAATGTGTGTACATTGGCACTGTGCAAATGCTGTTAATGTGTATACCTATAATCTAATTGACAATTCGCAAGTCTACTTTCTGTGGAAACAATTTGGTTTCTGTCAGAAATATGCATCTCCAGTTAGTCCTTATTTTCCAAACTCAGCTGAGCAATAGAGTGTACCGGTACTTTGAACCTACCAATATGTAAATTCAAGGTTATCTGTTCTATGCCATTGATGTTACTTGGACTTGAGTCCAGGTAAAATTAGGTGGTGCCAGTATGACCATACTGTGCTCAACAGTGTGTGTAAATACTAAACTTTGGTATGGGAGATTTGAACAGTACAATAATGGATGATTTCTTATGTATAGAGATATACTCTGACAAACTTTGCTGTGCCAGTGCCGACAATGATAGCCACATGGATATGCCAGATAAATTTGGGAATATCAAGATAGATTATGGATTACTGTCATGGTATTCAAACTTGACAGTGTGCTGATTCAGCTATCAGATCATGACATGAAGTCAGGTGTGATAGTCTCTGCCTGAACATTTATTTATAATGTTTACTCTTACTACAAGGAAATCTGCACTTTCTAGTGTGGGGCAGAATTTTAATTCATGTATATCATGCACTAGAAATCTTATAAACAGCATGTTGTCCATCTGAACATATGAATTTTGTCTCTTTTCAAAAAAAATTATCTGAATCACATCTGCAATGTTGATTTTTGTAGTTGCAATTTATTGCTTCCTCCTGTGTTTTGACATCCATAATTTTTCCAGCCTGTTTTATTTTTAATAGAAAGAAACATCAATTGTTTCCACCACACAGATCAAGTTGAATATTTCTTTATTTGTCACAATTACGACACACAATTTACTTTACATCTGCAACAAAATAATATTTTACAAACACATCTTTTAGTACACCCAATGCCCCAAGTGGAACAGATAACAAATTATACAAGTTCTCAACAAGTTTATACATGTATTTACATCATTTGGCAAAAATGGACGGATTCATCTCTCAAGCATCAGTTGTTTTCCCAGGTACGGCACCAATCATTATTGCAACATGACTGAAATGCATCTTCTAATTGACAACGGAGGGTAGCTATACCTTAATAAATTGATGAAAATCTGTCAATTTTGAATTTTGAATCCCTTTCAAAGTGCAATGAGAACTTTTTGGATAAAGAAAACATTACATGTGAAAATTGTGACATCTCATTTCTATAAATATTGCATGCAGTGAGGAATTACAAATTGTTTATATTACATGCAGTATTAGGTGTATAAAACAGACATACAACAAATCTTTGACTTTTTGAAAAACACGTAAATTCATCAACAAACAACAAATATCAGTAGACCCATATATAGCAGATATGGGCCACACAAATTTGCATAGATTTCAGGTCACACAGTTTCCCAAACCACATATACATGACTTTAGGAATACAACCTATGTAACTGATAGTAGTGAATGTCACTGTGAGGTGTCAATTTCTGCATTTTACTACAATATATTGGTGCAGTTCTGTAACTTCAATGTCACACAGGACAGAATGATGTGAGGGCTGGAAAGAGTGCCACTGTGAAAGAATTTGGTGATTTTTATGAAAAAGCAAGTCCATTCAAATCTGCTGTTGTAAAAATATATCTTCAGCAGGTGCAAAATCAGCAAATGGTGACTTATAAAGCAAGTATGGGCATTTCAAAATATTGCACACAATATATATCTGTTGAATTTTTACATGATTTTCATAAAAATAAGGGGTATTTACTCTTGAGTTGATATATATGCACACAAAGATTATATTTCAAAATGAACACCCATTTGTTTCACAATAAGATCGTACATAGCGCATTGTATATAGATTCAAAAATTTGTAACCTTATCTTCATGAAAACATAAAAATTTTAGCCAGGAACAAAACACTGCACAATATTCCCATTTGATAGATATATACAGTTGCAAGTTTACAAATATAAGTTTTGCAGACTTTGTTCAGATTTGCAATTCCCACAACTTTGCATACATATATCCATTTTTTTGTAAATACCACTTCAAATTTAAAAGCACTTCCACATCTTATTTGTTTATTTATCAAGTAGCTTCACAATCATATATTATGACAAACCTTCTTTTCGGCATAAAAAATATCATAATCCGAAAATTTCACTTTTCCCTGAAGTTGTATTTTGATAGGAACTGAAGGTGTACAATCTATTATCTATGAACAACAAGGAAATTCACTCATGCATGTCTGCATGTCTGTCCATATGCCACATTTACCAGTATTTCCTAAGTTGACATATTCTTGAAGAAACTGCATGCAGCTCTCCTTGTGACAT
>LD342656.1:522413-534271 GCA_001465055.1 Ptychodera flava
GCATCCACACATCGGCCATCATGTATCGAATCACAAGTGACTGTGGCTTAAGTACGCCCTCTGACGGGTATTGCCTCCAGATTGCGTCGGTTTCAACCAGGAAGTGTAATTACTCGCGTCAATCATTTACGTCCATGGTGAGAAGTATTGGCTGTATGATACGGCCGGCCGCGCCGTACGGCTGGCACCACGAAAGTTTATAATTTCAAAGGCGCGCCACTATTGGCGCACACGCCCAAGAAATCCGCGACAAAACAGAAAAATACGCGAGAATGTCGCGGAATCGCGGCCTGGTGAGAACGCTGCATAATTGAGAGAGGAGATAGCATTTTTGTGAAATTTGCCAGAGATTGTCCTCAGCCATACAGAATAATGTGATGGAAAGTAGGGAGACTAGTTGCACCTGTTTTTTGAAACAAAAGGATATTGATTTTTTGCAATGAAAATGACAAAAGAAGTTTGTATGCTAAGATTTCTGAGAGAATGACTCTCCTTCAGTTTGTCATAACTTACTACCTAAAAAGTATGGCATTTGTAGTACCCGCAGAATGTGACATTTATGGTTGTTTAGTGGTTATTTTCAAAATTTCACTGAAATATCTAAACATACTTTTACTAGATATTATTTAAAAATTATTCTGATGCTGCACACTAGTACTTACATGCAGAACTGAAAAAGTTTTTAGAAAAGTTACCTTCAAAGATACAATTCAAAGAGTATTGTGGGTAATTTATTGTACTGTGTCCCTCTAGTGTGCATAAATGAGGTCTATATCTAGAAACATACTGACTGGCTGTAGGCCCTAATGACTGCAAGTTGCCAAAATAATTTCCCCTTAACTTAAGAATTAAAGGAAATTATTTAATTTCAGGTAACTCACAACTTAACAGGCAAACACATGTACATGTACTGTGTTGTCCTTACAACCACTCAGTACACTGGCAAGGCGTCAGTATATCATTAACAATTCACTGACCAGTTTTCAGGGCTCGAAATACTTTTTTTCAACCACCTGTCCAGTGGACAAGTCAAAATAAAAAGTACCTGTCCCAGTGAGAAAAGTACCTGTCCAAAATGGCATAATTTATTCCAAGAAACTATATTAATTTCAATTCAATGCAACAAACTCATGTCTGTATCCTATGCAAACTGGCGTAACAGCGCCCTCAGTGTCGAGATAGCTCTGAGAATCTCACAATCTAAGAGATTTGAGACGTGATCTTAGATAAATCAACATGGCTGCCTCCTGTAAACAGTAATTATCGAACTTTCTTTTACTTTTTTCTGACAGGTAAACATCTAAATAATGATTTTCAAACTTTTAAAAGGAACATAAATTTCAACTTATGAATATTTGCTGTAGTCAATGGGTCGAAATACTGGTTGCAGGCTGAAAAAACCTGCCTGTCCACTTGGACAAGTACTTTTCAAAACTACTTGTCCCAGGCCAAATTTCACTTGTCCGGGACAGGCAGACAGGTATTATTTCGAGCCCTGGTTTTATATGGCTTCTCTTTCCCATTTTCAGAAGAACATGGTGCTTTCTTTTCCTTTGCATCTTTTCCCTTGAAGCAAAGCAAAAAATGGCATACACCATGTATAAATCATTTAGCAAAACTAAATATTTTTACCTGCAGTCATGTAACTCAATATCCATCTTAGAAATGCAGAATGTCTGTATTTGACATTGCAGAAGAAGAGATAACTTATGAGCACTACTCAATCATGACTTGGGAACACCTGCCAGACAGTATCACTTTCCCACCTGCAGAGTCAGTAAAAAGCAGTATTGAGCCGTAACTATATGTATTTTCAACCACTTGGCTTTATATGTTGTAACAGCTTTAGTCTGAAAATCATGTGTACTGAGTGCCACCACCCGCACTACTTGGAAAGAGAGTAGTTGTATCAAGTCCGAAAACATTTCTTCCATCAATTAAGACATCGAATGATCAGCACCTGAGACGAGAATAAAACTGTATCATTTCCGATTTATACTATGTTATTCCTATGCACTGTATGCAGTAGAGTTGCTACCATAAGTACCATACCAATCCATAATCGATATGAACAGAGATCACTTCTTGTCGCCATATGTTCTCAACTTCTCAAAGAACAGTGGTTGGTTTGAAATAGTCCCCTAAGGTGTGGAAAGTGTCGAAGTAGCAAACTCTCAGTTGAAACGTCACGAAAAGGCTGGAAAATTCAACATGTCCACGGCCGGCCACACACTGTAAATAACGGACATCCACTGATCGAAGTTTAACTTACATAAACTCTAAGTCTCTAAGTAACGCAGGCAACGTCCTTCAATCATTACAGTTGTTCTCCTAAACCTCTTCTGTGTTCCCTTCATCATCGACTGAGAGAAGTAATCGACGATTTCTCCCAAAAACCGTGGCTTAATGGAGTGAATGATTATCCAGACTCACATATTCCAACACTGGAATTCAAAATGGCAACCTTGGCAAAATTGGCCAATCAGAAGTCTTGTTTTACAACACGTGATGTTGTAAGGTCAAAGTTCGAATACATGATGATCTGTTTGACCTGTGACCTCCTGGCTGCTGCCACTGCCTTTTCAAACATTAGTTTTGCGAGAATGGGAGAGTATATTACTTTTATGCCAACTTTTATACACTATAAATCAGTCAGTGTACCTCTATGGCCTTCCGACATGTATGATTATGCAAGTAACTATCGTGAGTAGTCAGATTTTAAGCCAATTACCTTTCTAAATGTGTTTGCATAGGTATCAACGTAGGACAAAAACACTTTCTGATCGACACATGACTGAGGCAATGGCCTTATTTAGTGCTCAGTGCTACACGGCAACACAGAAAAACCTTGAACAGGGCCCATGGGCTAATTCGCAGCTATTCAGTGGTATGACTTGTAAACCAAACAAAAAAATTGTAGTTTCTTTTCCTGAAATTCGTCACAGCTTTTTTGAAACTTATCATTTAAAAACATTAATGTCCAGAGAAATAACCTTCATGCATTGATGTTTTTCAGTACATTTATTTCATATTCCAAGGTAATGGTTTGATAAATTTGTGCATTCCACAAATTGACCTATCTAATTTTTTTTTCAAAAAATAGTATTTCTCAAATCATTAATCCTTTGACTTTTCTTTTTCTTAAGGATTATGTGGTATTTACAGTACATACCACCTATAACGTACTTCGATTTTGTTTATTTATTGAGTGATTATGATATTTGGTATCCTGTTGTCTTCATCGTTGGACACGTGTTAAATTCTGCCTGAAAATATTCTTTATGATTTGTTGAAGAGAATTTTGCAATATTACAATTTAACCAAAATAAAAATTTAAAACATGGTCATCAAGAAAATTTGTCATTCTAGGACGATGGTCGCATTGATAACGATGGTCTGAAATATAATCAGTCATCAAATAACATGGTTGACCATGGTTGCCGACAATCATGAACAGATCAGGGATGATAGACCGTGGTCAACTGTGATAGACCAAGGTATTTGACTGCTTACTGTGGTCTCATATCATAGCCAACCAAGGTAGTTCATGGTCAAACATCAAAAACCATCAAATACCCTGTTGATCATGGTACATCACGGTTGACATTTCGCCGGGGCCAGTGGATGCTTCCCGAAATCAGATCGTGGTTAGTGGAAGACTCCCGTCTGACTAACGAGCCGTGCGAGCGGGCGATGCAGTGAACGCAGATTGAACAGAGTTCATTCACCGTGACCTCCATTCAACTCGTGTCATGAAAGTACAGTCTAAGTCGCGCCTCAATAAGTCGCGGTTTATGTTATGGCTCCCATTGTTTTCTTTGCATAATTTACGAACTTCAATGTGTTGCGGTGTGTAAAAGCATGAAAGTGGCCCCACAAATCCGCACGTCAATCATACAAATTGTCACTATCTACACCGTAATATGGTGTCGCGGCCCCCCTTTCAAGCATTGTGTAATTCGTGTAGCGCGTCAAACGAAGTGTCAACGTGTTTCGGTTAGTCTCAGTGGTCTCATGAACCCGTGGTCAGTTTTATTCCTTGTATTTCAAAGACGGCGGAATTACATCATGGTGAATATATAATGAGAGCGAGGCGCCAGCATTTGAATTAACAACAGCTCGCCCTTCCATGCAGACAAAATGAATATGCAAATCTTTTGTCACTTTCCTTGAGCCAATCAAGAAAAAGAATGTGAACGAAAGGAGCGAAAACTCTTTCGTCGTTTTCGTTCATCTAATCAGAACAAAGGATTGCATACGAAAAGAACGAACGTTGCAGCGTTTAGCCAATCACAGGGCGTGTATCGTTCCTTTCGTTTCGTTTCGTCCATGATTTAGCAAGTTCGCTGATAAGTCGAATGGTACCACAGTCGTAGTCATGATATACACGTTAGACACTTTAGACACTATAGGTGCATCCATGTTTGGCGTGCACGATACACGATAGGTTTGCACGATTGGCATGATAGAATAGGACTTATTTGTACGCCCTAAAATGCTATACATGTTAGACATAGGTTCTTTAACGTTAGGTCTGCACGATACACGATAGGTTTGCACGTTTGGCATTTTAGGCACGTTAGTTCCGACCTGGCATACACGTTAGACATTTTAGAAACGATTATGATATGTTGGGTCTGCACGATACACGATAGGTTTGCAAGTTTGGCTTTTTTGGTCACGTTAGTTCCGACCTAGCATGTCAAACATGCACTACGAAAATGTAAAAATGTCTAAAATGAAAAAATCCCGACTGTTGGCCATGGATGAAAATGCCTGCAGGAATATTGGTATTATCCCCAAATTAATGGAAAGGGTGGGGGGAGGAGGATATGTACAACTGTTATGTAACATTATCTAATCTCTGTACAAAGATTGCCATAAGCGATAAGGGGAGTCTCCAAGGTTCAGACAGGGTAAAGTCTACAAGCTTCTGACAAAGTTGGCACCAGTTCTAGCCATTCCCATGTCAACAATGAATACCAACCTTGAATACCATTCTAGTAACCTCCTTGTAACAAAGTTGTAAGACAAATAATGTTGCAAACTTGCACCATTATCTTGTCACAACCTGGTGGCTTTCGTACGGGTTACTGAATGCTATATTTTTACGACCATGGTTTATTGTACAAAGGCAAAGGAAGGCATTATAAAACAGAATAGCAGCCTTAATTTCGTTTTAATTCAATTAAATTTTCGCTACCGTCTGCGCGACATCTCCGTCATAAGATAGATCGTCATTGGTCTGTACGTGGTCTGTACACGGTCCTTTCGGCGAGACCGTGGTCTGTATACACGGAGATAGAAAGAAAGAGGGACCCCATGGTCTGTACAATGACCGACGTAGAGAAAGGAGGTATAGCTACACTTGCCTAAGTCTGAAGCGTCTGTGGCATTTAGATATCAAAACAGAGTAGTAGAATTAAAGGAATTAACTTCAGCAGACTGTTGCGTTAGTTGTGAGATTGTCGCGAGATAGGAGCAACACGTACATGTCGCGTAGATCGTGGAGTGGAGTTTGGAAAGCCAATTGCTACAGCGCACAGTACTGTAGATTTCCCATAATTCATTGCGATTTGTATCCTCAGAGATTCCCCAGAGAAGTCTACCAGGTCTCCCATGTGTAGACAAATTTATAGACTAGTTGTAAAAATTCTGAAACCGTACTTTTAAGGACACCATTCTTCTCAATTCTCATTTTAAATGGTTTGGAAAATAATGCAGGATTGAGAGAGGAGATAGCATTTTTGTAAAATTTTCCACTGATTGTGTCTTCAGCCATACAGAATAATGTAATGGAAATTAGGGAGACTAGTCGCACCTGTTTTTTGAAACAAAAGGATATTGATTATTTCAAATGGAAATGACAAAAGAAATTTGCATTCAAAGTTTTCTCAGACAATGACCCTTCAGTTCGTCGTAACTTGCTACCGAAAAAGTATGGCATTTGTAGTACCTACAGAACGTGACTTCCGTGGTTGTTTAATGGTTATTTGGAAATTTTCAATGAAATTTCTAACCGTACTTTTACTTGATATTATTTATCAATTATTCTGATGCTGCACATTATTGCTTGCATACAGAACTGAAAAAGTTATAAGAAAAGAAACCTTCAAGGATACAAATCAAAGAGAATTGTGGGTAATTTATTGTACTGTGCAGCGTATGGCTAAACGACCAGGGCCAGTCTAGTCTTAGAGGTAACATAGCAACCTGTACGCTTCATAATCAGTTGATTTTCTCTCAAAATGATAAGGAAAGTACTTCATTTGGCCTCAGTTTTATTAGACATCAGGGGACAAAATATTTCTCCCTGACTCCAATATGTTCGTATCCATTACTTTACACGAAAATTCAAAGCGGACACCGTCACTGCTGAACTACTTAGAAGATTACGTAATGGCGTTCGCGCATACATGCATACCTAATAGTATACGTTGTTTATTCCTGTTTATCTATGCATACATGCATAAATTAAGTGTCTAGGTACTTTACTCCCATCCTCTTGCCACGGACCCTGAGAGTTTCAGCCCTTTCCGTCTATTACCTTAAGAGCTGCTAACGAGGTATTTGGTCAGGGAGATAAACCCCCGCGTCAGTGATCGGCAGAACAAATTAATGAAGGGGATTAGGGGGGGTCAATTAACAGATATAGACTGTTTTCTTTGAAATACTATACAGAGATAGCTAGCATAAAGTAATAGGCACACACTAGACACAGGTAAGGCTTGTATAATGAAAAACAGTTTAATACAAGACATTCATTGATCATATTCACAACTTCTACACTAATAATTCCATCCACGCCCTGTGGGTAAAGTGATAGGCACACACTAGACCACAGGGCGGGGCAGGAATTATTAGTGTAGAAGTTATGAATATGATCAATAAATGTCTTGTATTAAACTATTTTTCATTATACAAGCCTTACCTGTGTCTAGTGTGTGCCTATTACTTTACGCTAGCTATCTCTGTATAGTATTTCAAAGAAAACAGTCCATATCTGTTAATTGCCCTCCTTAATCCCCTTCATTAATTTGTTCTGCCGATCACCGACGTGGGGACTTATCGCCCTGACCAAATACCTCGTTAGCAGCTCATAAGGTAGTAGTCTACTAACCTATGAGCTGCTAATGAGTTGACAACCGTGCAGAAATTGACGAAGTACTGACTGATCTTAAGCACTATGACATTTGCAGCAAATTCACGATTCAGAGTGACTCATGCCCTCTTGGTTAAGGCCCAATATTACTTCAGGAGGGACGACAGTAGCATTTGCATTCAGATAAGTGTCACAGACTGAATGGAGAGATGCCCAGATTTGGAAAAAATGTCTTGTCATTGTCTTCGTATGCTGCGATTCCAGTCTTTCACAAACCAATTTATTCATCACCCTGTGGCTGCAAAGAATGATACTTTGTTTGCAGAAGTACAACTTAGTTACTCAGTTGATTAATATCTACAATGATCAAAGGTGCACATAGCATAGCAGCTAAGTTGAGCCGAATAACAATGCAATGACAATGATGAGAAATGCAGTCCGCCAGAGTATCAGATTTTCCAAATGAGTTACAAAGGGAAAATCAGCTATTCATTGAAATAGCAGGGCTTGAGTTTTCGGGACGAACGAACCACTCAACATTGAGTTGTGTACAAGGTATAAATATGACCATATCCACTTGAAGGTAGCCGAAATATAATTGCAAGAGATCATTTCTATTGTTAATTCGGCGTGATACGAGGAAGACTATTGTAAACAATGGTTTTCGTGCTATTTCAGTGGCTGCTCCAATATTATGGAATGAACTAGCGTTTACTAATGCTATTTAAACTGTTCGGTTCAATCCTTGAAGCGCCAGTTGAAAACTTACCTTTTTAAGGAATGTTACTGTGTTTAATAATATGTATTGACTTTCTTTTATTTGTCATTCTTATTTCGTTGTTTGTGTACAGAGCACTGAGACGAAGTGTAGTGCGCTTTTTAAGAAATAAATAAAAAAGTATAATAATTTTGGTCATACCGGAATGAAAACTTTGTGTGAGAAGAGCACGCGATGTTCGGTGGGTTAGAATGATAGTTTAAATGAAATTCTAAGTTGCAGTGACCTTATATCTAAACATCAGGAGGAGCCACTCATTAATTACAAAATACCAAGCACACACTGGTCCAAAATTGGTGAAGATTTGTTCACCATGTATGAAGGAAAGTATTTAGCAGCGGTCAGTTATTTCATTGACTATTTGGAGAAGAATGTACACGAAGAGACCCCACCTGCTACTACATTTGATAAGACGAAAGCATATTTCACAAGACATGGTATTGCTTATATGATGACTGAGAATGATGTGCAGCAGGGTTCGACATTCACGCTGGCCCACTATCCCGAGTCTAGTAACTTTTTTTAAGGACTAGTAAAATTATTTTGTTGCAAGTCCGACGGGATAGTGACTTTTCGATAAGTAGCTTTTGGTTTAAACTGCAAATAAATACGATCTACTGATCGTCAGCAACTTCGAAATCGAAGTGCGCGGCCATTGAAAAACTACTGCGCCGGTGTTTTCACGCAGATAGTGTACATGGCCGGTGGCAATGCTGGTGGCGCTGTATGGGTTGCGCACTATGCAATGCGCATAGTTCAATGGCGTCGTCCATTTCGTTTGCTCGCAACTACTCGCACGATCTATTTTCAGCCACAGGCGCTAGGCACATTGCTGGGATAATAATCGTATTTAATATGTAGAGTTGATTATTTAGTAAAAGAATCACCGTACGTGAGTACGTCCAATGAGAGAAGAGCAATTGAAAGACAATACGTCATCTGCCAAGGGTTGTATGCACAGGCGCATACATTGCATGCAGCTCATTCAAAATGGCCGGCGCTGGGTTGGTGTGCCCAGCCGATTTCAGGACGATTTCTTGCCAGTAGCATAGGGTAAGGTATGATTTTAGGCAAAAGGGCCAGTCGATCGATTGTTTATGCAACCACCTGACCGATGACCAGTTTTTATCACCGAAAACGCTCAGAGATCCTGAATTTCGCTGATTTATGAAATCGGGCGGTGAAAAGCTTTCACGCCTTGAGTTTATGTCTGTGCAGCAGTGGACAACGGGCCCAAGCCGGGCCAAAGCCCTGCAGCTACAGCCGCTCGGTTAAGCTAGCCGACATGTACAGTAATATCACGTACCGTTATTCTTTATTAAATAATCAAGTCATGTAGACATTCTACACATTGATGATTATGCAGTGCGTTCGCCTGGCCCGAGCCAGGCAGCCATAGCCAATCGGTATATGCCAGTCAACATGTAGGCCTATAGGCCTACACTAATATCTCACGTACGGTGATTCTTTTACTAAATAATCAACTCTACATATTAAATACGATTATTATCCCAGCAATGTGCCAAGCGCCTGTGTTTTCAGCTCTGATTTTTTACTAATGATGGAACGTTTTTTGGTTGGCTATACTCCCCCGGCTGTCAAAAAGGCACGATCTACAGTAGAGGTACGTCGAAGAAACAAGTGCTACGATGATAACGTCCGGGTACGTGAATTTCAGGAGGCTTGGAAAACGAAATACATTTGGCTGTCCTATTTTGTCAGTAATGGTAAGGGGAAAATGTACTGCGAGGTTTGTCGAAAATTTGATGCTGTGGGCACCTTTGTGACGGGATGTTCGAATTTTAAACTAGATTCTGTTAAGGCACATGCCATCTCAGTTACTCATAGCAGGAATGTTGGTAAGCTGGAGAGCTGGAAGCCAAGCAGGCGAAACCTGGCGAGACTCGGGCCGATAAAATTATTCTATCTTTCAATAAAGAGGTTGTCAGCAGACTGGTTGTTCTCTTCAAAAAGTCACATGCTCTCGCTAAACATGGCAGACCATTTTCCGATTTTCCTTGGTTGTGTGACTTAGATGAAGCAAAAGGTTTGAATGTCGGGTCTACGTATAGAAATGACAAAATGGCACGAGAATTTGTTTCTGCTATAGCCGATTGACAGTTCTACCATGTTTGACATTGACTTTCTTCAGTGGCTAGGATACTAGTCAGCAACAGTAAATGATATGTTTCTGTAAGTGCTGAAAGTTTTGCTTTAATGTGAAATAAAACATTTTTCGAACAACAAATTATTGCCTAGTTATGTCATGAGACTTTCAGACGGGACTACCAAATCTTTTGCAGGACCACTGAATTAAACATTTTACTGGTCCTGCGGGATAGTGATCATTTTACACGAATGTCGAACCCTGCAATAGCAGTGAATGGCGGTGCAATCAAGGTACCATTTCTAAAAAAACATGAATATTCATTTCACCATTTTACCCTTACAAACTATGCATGCTCATGTAAACAATTATCTAGATACATATAGTACAAATAATATGAAGTTCATACTAAGTGTTTAGGCCCGACGGCTCTGTGTTCATGGTGGCTATCAGCTGCTGACCTGTGAGAACATCTTGCACTTTTTACTCTAACTGTGCTCAGCTTGTGTTTTGATGTAATGGCCCATAGTCCAGTCAGCACGGCCAGGTTGGGGTCGGCGTAGCATAGTCTTATACGGCTAGCTTTCAAATGGGTTCGAACTCACAACATACGGCATCCAGTCGCCTAGCGGAGAGGCAACAGACAGAACCACTCGGCTAAATCCCCACTCTCAAAAAGAGTGGTTGAATAACCGGGCTAAGTTGTTATTTTTTTCCGACTGCGACCGCTCCAGACGTTGTTGAGTTCAAAAGCACTCACGCTCGTATACTCACTAACACACATTGCACACTTACTTTATCGAAGCGCCTACACGGTTATATTATCCGTAACAATTGTAAGAATATACAGTAGAGAAATCGATGGGTGCGGCAATTTTATTTTCAAATTGGCTTCCTGGGATAGAGAGCATGTGTATGTCATGATGCCAATGTACTCATTCGTACCAATCACTAGTTTCTCTTCTCAGATGGCTGCATGTTTTCATTGATTAGAACCACGCTGCAATTACATGGGGAAATATATATTTCAATTTTATTAATTGGGAAATCTCGTATTTGGAAATGTTCTTGTACGATGAGCTACGCATTATTTCAATTCTGAAACCAACCCATCAAAATGACAATACCGTAAGGTTACAACATATGTAAACAAATAAGCTGCATTGAGTGAACCATTGTGTTAGAAATCATTTGGTGCCACACCAAAACGCAACGAATCTCGTCTCTTCAAAAAATCTAATATTTAAAGGATATATTTAGTTAAATGGTTAGACTTTTGAATTGAATAGCTTCGACGGAATTTCATAATTTTGGGAAATTTAATGTTGTGACGAAATAGCTTCACACAAAACATTTAATCTGTTTTTTTCTACGTGCATTGAACATTTGATAACGATTTTGAAAGTGGGTCATGAAAAATTATCAACTATATTGTAAATAAGTCTCCAGCGTGTAACGTCCGTTCCAAATGTCCACAATGCTTTTGGGTTAACATACTCGTGATCCCACAGTCAGAGCAACGGAATATTAGATCCAGCGGTTAAAATTAACAAAAATGTTAAGAGGCGGCTGAAAATGAAAGTACAGAGGTCTTTTAGCCTTATTCGAGTGAAGAAACACCCGGGATGTTTATGTTCTAGTGAAAAACTGATGTCAAGGAGAGCAAGAACCACTATGTCAATTTCGTAGTCACTTCCATAAACATCAAGTTGTGGATGATGTACGTGAACACATCATATTATGACAAATCATTACCAGTAATAGAGATTGGTGCACAGGCGCTTGGCACATTGCTGGGATAATAATCGTATTTAATATGTAGAGTTGATTATTTGGTAAAAGAATCACCGTACGTGAGATATTAGTGTAGG
>LD342656.1:546758-557172 GCA_001465055.1 Ptychodera flava
CCCCCTGAATTCCTCCAGCCCCCCTCACCCCTTTTTTTGAACGCGGCCTTAGAAAGCAACCGAACAACACGTAGGCCAACACAGCTGTGTCATCGATGTTCAACTCTCGCCTAAATGACACCATCTATCACTGATATTACTTGTGACTGCTTTTCATACTCTCAATAAACACCAAATACCTAAAATCATGGATCAGGTCGTGATCTTGCAGGTCGCAGTTTCAAACTCGCAGGTGGCAGCTAGGCCAGAGCACCAGAAGTCGCAGGTTGCAGTTTGACAAACACGCAGGACGCAGGTCGCAGTTTTGAAGTGGCATGTCGCATGTCGCATGTCGTGACCGGATTTCCATACTTTTTAGAAGGGATATCAATGGAATCAGGCATTTAAGTGGGATAACAAACCAAGTCATGAACATACCTCTTATTCAGAATCACGAAACGGATCACATCGAACGTTTACACCATTATTTTGTTTATTACACAACTTGGATAGGGGCCTACTTTGTTGTCCTTCTGAAAGAGTTCAGTTTTGTACTTTGTCCAATTTTTGGAATGTACCATACTACACTCTCTGCAGTGTGAGTTGAGTATAACAAAGGTTGATTGATTTACTCTTATTGTCGTCTCGCCATGGTATGTCATCCCATACATTGTATATTGCCACACACACACACACACACAAAACCAAAACATTCAAAACGAAATGAAATTTTCAAATGAGAATGTGGAGCTGCCCCACCCCATCCCATACAGCTTGTCAACTTTATCCACAGAGTGCCATCTGACTATTGACTTGGAGCAAATCATCAGTGACTTCGGCCAGTGATTAAGTCCAGTTTCACTTCATTTTGGTACACTGAGAATAAATACACGATACGCAAATAGCCTAATTTTGAATGCATTATTTGTCCCCACGGACGGGGAGAGGAGGGGCTTATAGGTTTGGTCATGTCCGTGCATCAGTCCATTTACGCAAATTTCCCAGAGATGCCTGGAGCGATTTCATTCAAACTTGGTACAAGCATTACTACCTATGTCATACATGTGTACGTTTTGTGATGCAATCCAATATGGCCGCATGACGGCCATTTTGTTTCGAAATGAATTAACAAAATGCAAATGGGGACTATATCATTAACAATGACTTTGTAAAAATGTTGCTGGGGCTACTGCACTAAATCTGATGAAACTTTGTACAAATGTTGTCACACAGAGCTCTAATGGCACATAATGACATATGTCAGTATTGTGTAAATTAACTGCTAATTTGCATATTTGGTGAATTTTTGTAATTAGGTTGATATGTCTAGATATACTGCAGTAAATTTGATGGTACAGATATAATAATAATAATAATAATAATAATAATAACAATATTTGTATTGCTTGCTTGTAAATATAGGATTTACATCACATTTGTGGCAATAAAAGTGTGATACAAAAATAAGTTAAAATTTTCTTCAATAGAGATAAAGTAATACAGTATAATAATAGTAGCTAATAATAAATAAAACTAGGTATTTCTTTGTTTATATAAAGTAAAAATATAATCTGCAAGTTGTTCATTAAAAGATAACTCTTGTTTTGTTTATAGTAGAGAAATAAGCTGATTTTCAGTATTGTCGTTTGGGAAATTGATTTTACTGAAAAAGTTCTTTCTTTGGACTTTGTATTTCTGACAGACTAATAAAAAGTGTGTTTCATCTTCAATACTGTTGGTGTTACACTGATTGCAGTATCTTTCAGTAATTGGGGTTTTGGAACAGTGTGTCTCTCTTTTTTCAATTGCTAGATCATGATAGCTAATGCGAAGATATAAGAAAGGCTTCATGGGCTTGAGGACGTCCAAGTTAACATTTGAGAAACTTCCGGTCATGTGCCTGTGGATAGACTAACTGTGTGCCACTCATACCCCCACCCCCGGTCACTCCAGACATTGACGACTCTCGATTTTGCTTTCGCATTTCTCTTCGGTTTGTGGTATTTTGTGCAAAAAATCTGTGAGTCGCAGAGATCATGGATGTGAAGAAGAAATGAGCCACTGTTTCCTGTGTTTTTCGCTGCTCAGTCGCCAGTATTCCTAACCCACATGCTGGGTTTGCAAGAATTAACAGTGGTAAAACAAAAAGCAATCACAAGCATAGGAAACTGCGTGTTGAGCCAGGAGTTATTTCTCTTAGTGCTCTCTGACGTCGTGTGTAGTGTCAAGATGACAACACGCAGGAGTGAGTCGAGTATTTCGAGCATACCCGGAACTTTAGGCTCACCTATGCGATAGCAATTGTCAAGATGGAAGCCTTTAATTACACTTTGTTCTGAATTGCAATTTAATTTCCAACGTTTTGTTACAATATCGTATTGGCCATAAACAGGCATCGATTACAAATTTAACATTATCTTATCATAACGTTTGTGTAAATCTTTCGATAGCATGTACACCATCGAGGCACGTGTAATTATAACCACAAACATAGGGGTGCATGAAGCCATATCCGCCATCATCTTCTGTTCGGAGAACGTAAACGCTTCAGATTCGGTTTGCCATCCGTTGTCATCCTGAAAAGTTGGCCCAGTAACGGCTCAGAATCAGGATGAGTGGGGGCACGCCGTATATAGGCAGCAAAATAAGCCTAATTTCGAAGGCTGAAATTCGTTATGAAGGGATTTTATACACAATCGATACGAAGGAGTCCACTGTGGCTCTGGCTAAAGGTGAGCTTATACTACTAGCGTTGCAAAATAACAAAACAATTGCGTACTATACGTCGTTTTTGGCGGAAATTGCGGCCAAAAATGTTTCTAGTTCTGTTAATCCTTTTTGAGCTGCAGTGTTTAGATCGCAGAACAAATTCAAATTGCGAAATCCAACCACGTGAGGGATAATTTTGACGAATTCAAATGATGTATACTGTGCTTGTAAATTTCCAAAACACTGTATTTAGCTCCAGTAGTAAATAAGGAGCAGTTGTTTCCTGTACGCGTAAATGCGTACTACCAATCTTAGCGTCCGCCTTTGTCATTTTATCCCTTTCGTATGCGCAGTGACAAGACAATGTAAAATTTGTGGTCTTCCAAAGAATACAGTGATGTTGCAACTCTTAGAGTTGTAGAAACATGATTTTTCATGCTGACTGTTCGAACGATGTGAATCTCCCTAGCTTTCACAGTAACCCTGTGCGATATTTACTACGATTTCTAATTATGCTCATTGGAATAAGCAAGTCATAAAATAGTTACTATTACGTTTACATATTGTGCTAACACCTAACATTGGTGACTTTTTTTCGCCTATCCTTTGCTGGTCAAGACAGCCTACAGGGTACAGTCTTGACCACTCGGTGATGATGAAGCAAGTTTTAGTCCATGGTGAGATGACATGCGTCAGTTCAAGCGAATATGTATACTATTATACTACGATGGTCATTATGTCAATGGCAGAGCTAAAAAAGATGTGCTCTCAACACCAATTTAGTGGAAACGACAGAAAACTCAGATTTTCTAATTCACATCAACGTTCCCAGTAAACTCTTTACCTCACCCTGGATATTTGTTGCATAAAGTTAGTAATTACACAAACAAAGCGTCCCAACAAAGAGCAAGTGTAACTCCCGTGAAATTCTTTTAAAGATTGATTCAACACTGCATTTTATTTTGATTGTTTGTTAATGTCATCACTACCAGCTAAAAACTTTTGGTAGACCGCCAACAACTTGTTGACGAGACCATTGATTATTATTGCACTATACATTCATAGAATTGACCTTTGCACCATTTTGCATTCCTGAAGAAAAATCTAAATGTATAACAAGGCAATAGAAGCAATCAAATGAGGTAACTGTAAAGATGTACTGCCGACTGGTTTTCCTTTACACTGTGAAAGATATTACTGGGGAGTAGGTGTTATACACCTGTCAGCAAATGAGGAACAGCAAATGCAAATGAGGAACCCTGTCAGTGTAAACTTGAAATGTTTTGGTTGTGCTGCTGTTTTGATTGCCATGCTCTTGAGCTGCCTGACAACTATTATATGCATGTGAAATCTGAATGATTCTATGTCTTGGAAAAATTCCTGAACAATGACAAGATAACTATGTCTCTGATTTGGAACTGTATGCTTTCTTGAAGACCTTTTAGGACACATTTGTTTTATGAATATGCTGAAAAGGAAAATATGCATGACGTCAAATATGCTACTGTTTATAAAAAATGCATGATTACAGTATTTCTGTTTCAATGATCATGTTTTGATTGCAATTCACTAAAGGATAAAAGAAGCGGAGGTTTGAGAAAGCTTGTTAGCTTTCACCATTCATGTCAGGGAACACTCTCAACTGGACAATCATTGTCACATTTTAGAAATGTCCCTCTGCAAGCCACAAAAACTTTCCAGACAACCACACATCCCATTATATGAACTCTTCTGATCCAGATACACTATAATGTAAATTGTCATACTTAAAAATTTGATACACAGTAAATGTGCTCTATTTATCCTTGCATTTTTCCATTATTTGGAAATGCTATTTTCACTATTGTGATAAATTTTGCTCTATGAGGCATTCCCAGGTAAAGAGGTCATGCAGATAAGGATAGTGACAATATGGCTACCGGTAGGTCATGCTATTCCATTTCTTAGTTTCTGCCGTTTTGCTAAGTGCCAATTTGGTGGTAGAGAGACGTTTTGTTGGAAAGGTAGCTGCCAAAACTGTTTGTCCACAAGTCCATATCTAAGTATTTTGAGAGACTTTGAAGGACTTTTTAGTCTACCTGTTGATAAGATGCCCAGTTCCAGTCATTATCAAAGCTTGCTTTTGTGTATCAAATCATTGAAATGATAAAATATTTTTTAAAAATCATAAATACAACTGAGGACTATCTTCCCAAGATGTGACTAGGTTTGTAGGTCAGGAAATAAGTGTAACTGTCAGTAGTACGGGATACCAGACAGCTCCCATTCGTTGGTGGTATTGCATTGTGTCCTTCGTATATGGTAATGTTGTTGTTGAGTTTGGTTTCAGCATTTACTAGGACTGCAGTTACAAAGGAATGCAAGGATAAAAGTCGAGTTAAACCACCTCTGAAAGTAGTACACCCAGTATTCATGAATAATTGTGCTTTGATGACGTATAACAATTATCACAAACTCGGGCACCTTTTTCAGCATGCAGGATGGTAGGATCTGGCAAACTTAACGCGAACTGCAAAGTTGCTGTAATTTTTGTGCCCATTCATTTTTACCCTCTTTTTAAAAAACTTGAACAATTGCAACATATGCCGTTCAAAATGTGAACCTAACAGGCATGAATAAATGCATTTTGAAAAACTGATGGTCCAAGGAGCAATATAAAAAAAGAGATCCACAGGTCCTTCAGCTTTGTCTTAGGGTCCTACTTTCATTCTTTCGGTCTCATAATTTTGTCACTTGTCTGCCGGACCATTAATAGCAAAATAAATGAGACCTCAGCAGTGGTTCGTCCAGGATGGCATCAACGGGGGGATTTCCCCCTTTTACCAGAAAATGTAGGTGGATTTCATAATCACTTCATGTGTTCTACATGTATCTCCAAGGTATGACTGGCACCATTTCATGGGGCTGGTCTCCCTTGACAAATCACATCAACAGAGGGGTAATCCTCCATCCCCCTCTGTAGATGAAACATTGACCACAGGCAAAGAAATGGTGGTACAGGATCTTGTGGACCACTGGATCTGCTCACGCTTACTAGGACTTTAAGCTACAGCTAATCTCAGTTTTAGCATGTGGGTGATTCATTAAGTTATCAATTTTGTTTCCTTCAATTTCAGTCCGTTCATTTGGAACAGAGGACAGGCCGACAGACCGGCCTATGGCAGCAAGGGATGAAGTATACGAGTACATAATATTTCGTGGTCGTGATATCAAAGACCTGCATGTGTGTGAAGCACCAAAACCTCCACTGCCTCCTCAGGACCCTGCAATCATTCAGGTTGGTAATATTGTACTATTTTGTGTTTATGCTACAAAATGCTTTTTTGAAAATGTTTGTAACTAGTTAAATAATTTGGCCAAGTTTCCCTAAGGTGGTAATCTGCCTGTCAAAGAATGCCTATCATATAGAAAAATTGATGAAATTAATAATTAATAATGTAATGAAATATTTAGTGTCATCCTGGTATTCTTAAGTCATGTCATCATTCTGTCAGTCTGTGTCTGTCCATCCACCCATCCATCTGTACACCAAATTTGTAGAGCTCTTAACTCAAGAACAACGATACCAAATATGACCAGTTTTGGTATGAGGAATGTTTTGGTGATTATCTACAACTGAATGGAATTTGCAGAATTATGAAAAATTACAAGTATGGTTTTTCATAATTTCAAAAATTTCCATTTATTAAAGTTATTTCTATGATAATTGGTATATATATATATATATATATATATATATAAGAAACTGTAGGAATTCAGGTGATCCCCAGTGGAGCGTGGAATGGGGTGAAGATAGAAGAAACTTGGGTTGAAACACACTACCACACCTGGTTGTTAGGTTCCAAACGTATTTATTATACCTCAAACACAACGTTTCGCTCTAAATTTAGAGCTTCTTCAGGTGTTTTCTACAATAAAAAGTACGAACATGAAAATTACAATGGTTGAATTGTGTAGGAAAACGAGCAATGTAGAGTTATAAGTCTGTGAAAATCTGGAAATGTACATGAATGACAGGAGAGACTAAAAAATTACAATGGTTGAATTGTATAGAAAAACGAGCGATGTGGAGTTACAAGTATCAAGTACATTTACAGATTTTCAGATACTTGTAACTCCACATTGCTCGTTTTTCTATACAATTCAACCATTGTAATTTTTTAGTCTCTCCTGTCATTCATGTACATTTCCAGATTTTCACAGACTTATAACTCTACATTGCTCGTTTTCCTACACAATTCAACCATTGTAATTTTCATGTTCGTACTTTTTATTGTAGAAAACACCTGAAGAAGCTCTAAATTTAGAGCGAAACGTTGTGTTTGAGGTATAATAAATACGTTTGGAACCTAACAACCAGGTGTGGTAGTGTGTTTCAACCCAAGTTTCTTCTATATATATATATATATATATATATATATATATATATATATATATATATATATATATATATATATATATATATTTTGGTTAGGACAATTCGTTTGTTCAAATTAGCATAACATTTGCATATTTGTATTTTAAGGAAATTTTAGGGACATTTTTTGTCAAAAGTTTCTCTTCAGGAATGACTAACTACACTTAGTCCGATAGGACTTGATTTTGATTTTAGCTAATTTTAGAATTTTAGCTAATTTTAGAATGTCCTGATTAACATACATGCAAAGGATGAAGAGATTTTGAATATGTAAACATTTGGCCTAATTTTGTTCTTTTTCATCAAAACACATTTTTCAGAACTGCTTGGGTAATAGCTTTGAAACATATCAATAGTGATTAAATTTTGATTTATGAAAATTATTGTGACATTCGCATGTGCACACTTTTAGAGCAGTTTTCTCTTTCTTTTGTCAGATCATCAAATTTTTTGTAAAATGCTAGTCCAACAGCTTTCAAAATTTGTTTGCAAGTTATTAGGCATGTCGGCTTTGTGTATTGTGCAAATGGTGAACTTTCACATGTCTTATTTTTTTGTGAAAAAGGTCAAGATCTACCTATTTCAGTTGTTTTCATATTTGGTTTTTGAGGTGCCATGGACTGGTTAAGAACCAGAAAAAATATTCCTCCGTTACATTGTAATCTCACCACCACAACCATATGGCACGGGGGCTATGAAAGTCTAACTTTGATTTTACTATAGGAGAACATAATTATGCTGTGTGTGAACTAGTTGCCTATGTAGTGTTGATGTTGCAGTAGAGATTGATATTGTGAAAGTTCTCATCCATAATAAAAGTTTAGTGCTTTGCAGATTTGAAGGTCTGTGTTGGGTATCAGATTGTCAATTTCAATGGAAAACAAAAGGCTATAAGGCCTCCATAATCCTCCTACAGACTAGAACAAACTTATCCAAGCCTTTAAACAATGACATCTTCTACCAGTGAGCAAACAGTGGGGAATGTTCTCCTTCTGGTCAGTAATTCCGGTGTCAATGATCTGTAGACAGCTTTTTGAGACTACTCTGTGAGCATGATGAAAAGCCACTTTTTGATCATATTTACTGTAATCTCATTTAGAAAAGTTAAAGGTTGCTGTATATCAATATAATCTGAATTTATATCCATGCAACTGTGGTTCATCAACATATTTCCACTTCAATAGTTTGTTGACAAACAAATACTTATTAATCAACTTTTTACCTTTTAGCTTTGGTCAATTGCTTTTGTTCAACCTTATTTCGGCCAATATTGTTAGTGTGTGGATTTGTGTCCACATGTATGGAAATGTGATCGAAGGGGCTTTAAGCTCTGCAGTGCATGAGTTAATACGTGCGTTATTTATGTCATGGATTTGTAAATGTCTTATCACACTGAAATCTTCATGAATGCCAACCATTGCCAAAGGCACCACAAAGATATTTAAGTTGGCATAAGATAGATGACATCAGATCAAATGAAGCTTGTAGGAGGCAATTTTGGATCTCTTTCTCTGAGTGTTTCCACCCACATTCAACAAAATTTCAAACTGCAAACTGCAAAATGTGATCCTTTCAGGTGAAAGATAATAAATCTTTTGTCTTTCTTTGTCACAGCAATCCGGCCCAGTGACCACGGTAGGATCATTCCAACCACCAAGTACTACAAGCTATGGTCAGGCACCTGGCTATGGACCATTCAGTGGGCTACCACCTTACCATTATGCACCAGGCATGATGCCTAACCAACCAATGCCACAGCAAATGCCTCCAGGTGCAGGTCTGTATAAATTTTATCTTGTGAATTGCAGCAAATAGTTACTGCAGCATTTCAAGTTCTTTTGTGAATGAAAATTTGTCTTATCTCGTATCATATTCCGATGTGCTAATTATTAAAATGTCATCTTATTTTTGAAACATTTGTACTCTGTAGTTTTTGATGTAACTTCAAATAATGAGTGTCAAAATACTTTGATCGTTGGCGTTGACTTCTTTACTTTGAATTCAAACATTTGTCTGTCAGCAGTTGTTTCCATCAGCAAGGGTAGACCTCTACAGACAGATATAGGAATGAAGGGTTTAAGGGTTAAAGGGACAGGAGTTGCAACTTTAGATGATTTTTTTTCACTATTTGTGTTTTTCATGTCAATTACAGTTTCTTCTTCCACTCCTCAAAGCATATAGAGATGCACAACTCAGCTTGTCAACTCAGACTTTACACACAAAGACACAATTTTGGAAAGCTACATAGTGGGTATATCAACATGCTTTGGGGAGTAGAGCAGGAACTTACAAGTGACGTATAAACAAAAATAGTGAAAAAAATCAAAGGGAAATTACAGCATTACACTCTGCTATGTCTGATTGTAATTAAAAAAAAAAAAAAATAGTAGACTAGCACAGAAGAATTGTTTAAGAATGCTGCCTTCTGAAGTCAAGGTAACTTGTCAACTTTGTATCAAGAGTTTTTCCTGCAAAATTTTGTCTGGTTTCAGCAATACTACCTATAGTTTAACCAATGAAAGGTAATGATTATGTGTGTTCTGGAATAAGCTTGATAGCTGGAGCTTACATTAGTGCTGTGTCAAACTTTCACAGGACGAGCCACACCTCCCGCAGCTGCAGCAAGAAAGTCTCCCACAATGGAACAGGGGGTACAGGCCACGGAGTCTCCCAAACCAGAAGCAGAACAGGAGTCCAGAACACGGAGAAGTTCTAAAGACGATAGACCCCCTAGCAGAGGCTCCAACAAAGAGCGGAGAGACAGTAGAGATAAGGACAAGAGAAGGGATCATCAGAAAGATAACAGAGATTACAGGGATGGTCAAAGAGAGCATCGGGATTCCCAAAGAGATAATCAAAGACAAGGTATTCTTTGTCTGCTAGCTTAGTTCATGTCAAGAATGTACTGAGCAAAATCTTTGATATTTTTCCATCCTTTATTTGTCCAAATGAAAAATTCTGTTGGGAACAGATGTTCATGAGCATGTATTTGCCAATAAACTGGAGAGACTATCTTAAAGAGACTCTGTCGTTAGCACCTCTGACTGGAAGCGGCCCCATTTTACAAGTGGTATAAGCACAAACTGATGACGTCAAATCACCATACACAATACACAATGCCATAATTACAAGGTGTCCGTGTTTTGTGTACGGCGATTTGGCGTCATCTGTTTTTGGCTATTGAACAGTTTTCTGAAAAATCACAAGAAGCATGCCTTCAATACCTTTTTCTCACTGCCCTCAATTCCAGAATCGGTTTGTTGATGGAGCTATTCCTCATCAAGTGGTAAACTTATTATGTGTTACACT
>LD342659.1:0-33562 GCA_001465055.1 Ptychodera flava
TCAGGAAAGGATATTTACCAAATTGGACCGAGGAGATTTTCATAGTTTCAAAAGTGGTGTATGCAGCTGGATTGGGAACACCGCCAGTTTATAAGATAAAAGATCTGAATGGAGACGAAATACTCGGCACTTTCTATTCCGATGAACTTCAGAGCGCTGCTGGTGCCGATGAGCTGTACAGAGTAGAACGAATTTTGAAGACGAAAAAAATTAGAGGAAAGAAATATTATCTGATAAAATGGCGCGGCTATCCAGAAAGTTTCAATAGTTGGGAGCCAGAGGAAAATGTTATTAGAACTTCGTAAGTACCTTCTGAATCCCTAACGGAACGGTTCCGATAGGGCTCTGTAGTTCCTGTGCTGGTACTTGTCAAGTACTAACAAAAGTAATTACGATAGTTATTCAATAAGTACCATGGAACAAGCCTTAATTTCTTGAAAGCCAAAAGTGTCAGTTTACCACCCCGCTTCCAACCACCTGGCCAAGTATTTATCATGTATTGTCGTAAGTAATGTTCACTTATTGCATCTTTTTTGGCTGTATGTGGATGAGGTGGTACAGGGGAGGATCCTCCAGAGCCGTAACTGTAGGGTTCCGAAGGGGCACATATTAAGTTTGCAAGATCTTCAAAACGACTTCTCATGTTGCCATGGTCCGTTCTTTCCAGTCCTTCTTGTTCAGCTTTATTGATAAGTTCTGGTTGAAGTATAATGTACACAACTGACATGAGCCATAGACAAGTAACTTCAAAGTCTTGCCCGTAACCGTAGGGCTCCTTAGGCATAATATCAAGTGCCTGTAAGTCAAACAGAGCATTATAAGCATGCACAGATTCACAAGCATTAAGAAGTTTGTGTACGTTCTTGAGTGAGACTCGAGGTTGTTCTAGTTGTTCTTGACCAGGTGGATAATAAGCTTTTTCAAGTTCCTCCTCGCCGAAACCATCTATTAAAAATCCCTGGCTGCCGCTACCGCGTGCTGAAGGGCCGCTCCATGCAATTCCAAAGTCAAAAGCTCGTGGAAAATCTACTGGCCCGACTGTCTCAGTATCAATTGTTGGATTAAGTATATTCTTGAGAACTTCAGGCGTAAGAGGATAACTAATGATCAAACATGGAAGTCTGTAGTCGTTGCAAATTTCTAAGAAAGTCTGTTTGAACTTGTTATGAATCTCTTCTTGTTCTTTTAAGGCGGCTATTTCATATCGTCTGGCTCGAGTTAGAATATTCTGCCTGCAATAATCAAAAGGCATATCTTTGAATATGATAATGAAACTGTGTAAATCGTCAAATGCCTTTGAAACAATCTTTTTTTCTTCCGACAAAACGTGGGAACGGATTCGAGAAAAAGTCAGATGTTGAATTATGGAAGAGTCACAAATAATGTGGTCGGTGGCGCCCACCAAATTTACTGCATGGTAACTCTTACCACTTCCAGTTGGTCCATTTATAAATATGTATGACATTTTTGTGCTATCTATATCATAGAATTTTTTTTTAATTATTTTTTGTAAAGATATATACGATAAGACAATGGCAATCCTTTCTATTTCAGATGCAGTAAAAATACTTGAAACTGGAGAAATTCAAATCAGTGACGGCAAACTCATATTTGGTGAATATGTAGATCCTATTATATATGTAGACAGTGAGCTAGAAGTGGTTTTCCCCATCGGGCCCAAATATGGTTCAGTAGGAGATCCTGCTACATGCGATGAAATGTGTGTCTGTTGGCAACAAAGTCTTCAAAAGTTTACTGATTTAATAGTATTCCATACCTTAGGTGAAAGTTTTGATGCAAGCACTGCTAAAAGTTATGCTGCAAGCCTGGCCGCTAACTCCAAGAATACTATCGGATTTTACAATCCATCTAAAGTGTATCAGAAGTGAGGGAGCGACACACAGACAAAGTATTTTAAATTTCGGTTTAAAAGAGGATTCACAATCACGATTTCGCTACATGTATTGATATAGTTCAAGAAATCGACTGTGGTTTTAAAGCAGTGAGCCCATTGCCAGCCAGAGAAAATCCTGCTATTGTACCTCGTAATATCCAAAAAGGTAGTTAGATAGAATTCTTAGCATTTAAACCGAGCTTTAATAAGCGTACCCTTTCTTTCACTATAGAGAGGTTATTTTGTGCTGCGCCTAATAAACCAGAAATTCAAGATGCAGAAGAACTAGTTGACTTAGAAAGATTAGGTGAGATATATAAACAAATAAATGCTGTCAAAAATATTATAGTAGATTTTGATGACCTATCATAGAATAGAATAGAATAATTATTTTTCTTTTTTAAAAATTTTTAGGATAGTATATATTATAAAGATTATTATGGACGTTTCCCGCCGCTTACGAAAAGCCGTAACCGAAGTATTTGATGGGGCAGTTTTACGAAAAGAATTTCCCGAAGGTATGACCAAAGAAAGAAAGATGTACTCTGTTTATACAGATATGGAAGTCAAATTATTGGATCCGAAAAACGGTAATACACAAATTCGTACATTGCCTGTTAAATTAAAAGATACATACACAAAAGATGTAAGAGGATCGGAGATAAAACAACAATTAATAGATCGCTACGACCATATGCTTGATACAATTGAAAATGTTGAGGGTTCTGGTCTCGTTCTCGAGGAGATACTTAATTTTGAAGTAATTCTAGTAGAAATTTTACTCGGGGCCGGCCGCCCGATTCAACTTCCTCAATGGTTAAAAAATAAACATTGTGTGAGCGATCTTATTCTTCCTTTCGGCAGCGAGAATTGTTTTCAATACGCAGTTGTAGCAAGTATAAAGTTAGGTGATATCACGTTTCGTGAAAAGAAATGTGGTCAGACAAGAAAAAAATGGAATACGTACACTCCATTTATGACCGATTACTGTTTTGATGGAATACCATTTCCTACGCCCGCCGATGAGACTGTATTCAAGCGCTTCGAACATCAAAATCCAGGCATCAAACTCCAAGTATTTCAGATCTACGAGAATGATCCCGCCCCGTCCGACATAACTGTGCTATATAGTAGCTGTAGCGGAGCCCGTTCCAAAGGCGATAGTGATCAAATAGCAAATATTTTACTGATAGTCGGCGAAGACGCGTCCCAAAGGTGCCACTATGTACCAATTACTGCGTTAAATCGCCTTCTTAATTCTAACAGTAATCGAAAGAATGAGCGCAGGCAGAAGTGTATTTGTATGGTTTGTAAGCAAGGTTTTGCATCAACAGAAGAATTAGAAATACATCAGGTATATTGTAAGACAGACACGGCTCAGCCAGTTTTTCCTAAGGAAGTATGTCAATTTGAAGGACATAAGAAGAAGGTGCCCTGTCCCTACGTCATGTATGCAGATACTGAGGCAATTATTGAGAAGGACACCGGCCGACACATTCCAATTTGTATTTCGTATGTTATGATTGAACGATGGCCAGGCCGGAACAGGCCGAAAGTTTTTAGTAAAAGAACATTCACAGGTACAGATTGTGTTACAGAATTTCTAAAGGATATGAAGAAAAGGGCTGAGAATTATTCGAAATCGTATTATTGGAAAATAAAACCGATGAAAGATAGATCTAATTACAATAATCCAGACTGTATTGCATGTGGAGATGAAGCCGGATACTGAATAGTGAAGGATCCTATCGGAACGACTTTTTATTGTGAAAAGTGCCGCCCGTCTAGAACCATTCCTATCTACTTTCACAACCTCAAGGGATACGATGGTTCTTTTATTTTACAAAAAATACATGAAATCAGGGATGTTGACGCCGGAGGGGGTAACGAACCAGAGCCAAATATCATAGCTAAGACGGGCAATGGTGGAATTATGAGTCTTATGAAAACATTTATTTTTAGTGCCTCAATTGTTGTCGATGGGAAGAGGGAGACAAAGAAACGTTTCTTTTCTATAAAGTTTATGGACAGTGCTCAGTTGATGTCTGGGTTGCTCGCGAAGTTGGCAAAGACTGTCAGAGGATGGATGGACGGCAGTACCACTTTTGTACCCGGACATTCAGCGGGCAAAAGGTTTCTTCCCGTATGAATATTTAGATTCTCCCGAGCGATTGGAAGAGGACCAGCTCCCGGAGAGACACAAATTTTATAGCATTAACGGAAGAGGGGATTTCTGAGTCCGATTACGAACATGCATTGCGAGTATGGGGTGAAGTTGGATGTAAGACGATTCGTGATTATATGGAATTCTATTGTGAGACGGACGTTCTACTTCTTGCGAATATATTCCAAAATTTCCGTGACACATGTTTAGAAGCATATAAGTTAGATCTAGCCCACTATATGTCAGCGCCCAGCTTGACATGGGATGCTATGTTACTTTATACAGGTAATAAATTTAAACTCATTCAAGATGCTGAGCACATGAATTTCATTCAGAGGGGAATTAGAGGTGGTATCAGTCAGTGTAATATTCATTATTTACAGACAAATCATCCAGCTTACTCAACAGATGAGCCTGGCGGAGCTGGTGGGAATTATGATCCGAAGAAGCCGCTGTCCGAATTAAAATATCTCGATGCTAATAATCTTTATGGCTGGGCAATGAGTCAACCGATGCCGGTGGGCGGACTTCATTGGATGACAAAGGAAGAATATTTAGAATGGTCTGCTCAGAATGGTGGAGCAGGCTTGGATTGGGGCTGGGCCGGCGCTAGATTTCCGCCAAGTTTTCTAGAAGTAGACTTAGAATACCCTACCGAATTACATGAAGAACATTCGGATCTACCTCTAGCTCCACACCACTACGAATTTCCGAGGCAGGGAGCTACCGCCGCAGGGAGTCGACTGATTACAAGTCTTATGGACAGAGAGAGATACGTCTTACATTATAAGTTGCTTGAATTCTATCTTCGGATTGGAATGCGACTGAAAAAGATTCATCGGGTGCTTGCCTTCGAAGAGGCACCGTGTCTCGTTGAATATATTGACTTTAACACTAAAATGAGGGCAAAGGGAAAGACAGATTTTGAAAAGAATTTCTATAAGCTGATGAATAATGCAATGTTCGGCAAGACAATAGAAGACGTTCGAAAGTACAGAGACTTTAAATTTGTTTCGGGCCACAGTAGTACGGATAGTGGTCGTAAAAAGGTTCAGAAGTATAATCCAAAGATGAAACATATAACTCTCATAACTTCCGAAGAGGATGGTGATTCCTGCGACAGTGTCCTACTGGAACTGAAAAGGGATCAATATGAATATAAAAAGCCAGTTTTCATTTGCGCGGCAGTACTCGAACTTTCTAAGCTGCTTATGTATGAGACGCATTACAATTACTTTCAAAAGCAGTTCAAAGGAATATGATTAGCCTACATAGATACTGATAGTTTTATTTACAGTGTACCTCTTCCTTCTCCGGACGTAACTTTCAATTATATAGTCCGAGAAAATGTGGAAAAGAATGGTAAGGAAACGATATATGATACTAGTGGGATAAAAGACGGAATGGGAGTTCCAAAGATTAATAAAAAGGTGATAGGTACATATAAAGATGAGTTGAATGGAGAACCTATTCTTGATTTTGTCGGCACACGCTCGAAAGTGTATGCTTTTTGGACTCCAACTTCGGAGACGAAAAAAATAAAGGTATGAAAGATGTTTGTGTTAGAAAACATTTGAACTTTGAAGACTATAAGGATCTGTTTGAAACTGGTGCATTCCGAAGGAAGGAGCCCGAGCAGGCACATTTTGTGCAGTTTGTACGTAAAAAAAAATGGAGAAATCCGTAGTGAAAAGCGCAGTAAAATCATGATGGCACCAAATGATATCAAACGTGTGCAGTTATACAATCCAGACACGGGCGAATGGTTGGCAGAAACATATCCGATAGGACGGAGTTCCCCTTCGGAATAGAAACAGAGTTAACTTTCATATCCATTTAATCCGTAATGTTCCATGTATCTTTCTAGCGGCGGACTAAATCCTTCTTGTTTTTGTATTTCTAGTGCCTGATGAAATATGTCCTGAATAAGTTCTGAGGTGCGGGTATCTTTATTCTCTTCTTTCTCGTTCCAAAGGGATGCGCCTTTTTCTTGTATTTGTGTAAGCAGCTGTTTATATTGAACGTAATAATGTTTATATTTCTCTCGCCTTTTTGATACTCCTGTTTTTCCTTGTATTACATCAATAATAACACCTGGTATAGGAGTTAAAGCTAAAAGAACTGGAACTGTCGGAATTGCTGCTATGACAGCAGAACTTAAAAGAATTCCCTTAGTCACATTAAGGTAGCTACATACCTTTTAGCCACTTTCAGATTTTTATTTTTTTCTCAATTGAACACGTCCCAAACCCCAATAACGTATACATTTTCTGAAAGCCCTGATATAGAGCTATCCGTCCAAGCACAGTACACGGTCATTATTTGCATAAGAGTCACGTGACAAGCGTTTTGCTGAACCTTCCAAAAACCGGTTTTTTTCCGCCTTATGCGAACACGCTGCAAGATTTCCGGTTGGAATTTCTTCATTGACAAGCCTTGACAATATCCTTCAAAACCATGTCTGGGATTTTTTCCCGTAGGCTCCATTGAAATTATATGGCGTGATAATTAAAATTCCTTGAAAAGCACCTTCATCTAACACCTTTAAGAGCGCATTAAAAAAAAACAAATGCATATAAAGAAAATCCCAGACACGGTATAAATGCTAAGATTATTGGTGGTGATCTGTATTATAAAAACATCAGAGTTACAACAGAAAAAGGAAAAAGATTTCTAGAGAAATCCACATTAAAAAAGAGGGCAGGAGGAGCTGAATTTATAAATAAAGTATTAGATCTGGCTAACACGAGGGACCGCTCTAGCGCAGAGTCTGACTATGTAAGTTCTACATTGTATTCTGAAGATGTGAAAAACGATAAAATACCAGCTGAGAAGATGACATGGGTATATACAAAGATGAATTGACATTCTTACGGCAAGATGCTAGCGGTAATGCACATAAAATACAAGCTTTTGAAAATAAAATCGAAAAATGGAACAATCTAAACCCTGAATATAGAGCTATTAATGATGAATTAAGGATTGCGAATATGCGTCTTGGCGAGCTTAACAATGAAAAAGTTAAAATAAGGCTAGAGAAAAGAGAAGTTGAAAACACTTAAAGGGAATTCCTGTAGAACACACCCAAGCAAAAGAAAAAGCCGAAAAACTACTAGCTGAACTTATAACAAGAGAAGCTAAAATTGTTGATCGAATTGAATATGAACATGATAAGATCAGTGAGGCACGTGAAAGTCTGGCTACGACTAGGTCTCTTCGTCATGTAATTTCCGATCCAGAATTGTCACTCAGGCTGAAGCTGACAGAGTTATTCAAACGGAATGGTATTACAATAGCTGCAATACTGACTGCCCTTGGAATGACAATATCAACAATTGCCTTGGTTGTGACTAAAGGAGGACGAGGGGGAGCAGGAACTGGAGCAAACACAGGGGGTTCAGGCCCGCCCAAAGTATATACAAAAGCAAAAAAAATTGTAAAGCAATTTGGTGAATGGTTAAAAACATTGGCTGCAAAAAGTGCTGCTGCAATACCAGGTTTAATCGGTTCAGTTGTTAGTTTTCTATTAAAAACAGCAGGATCGGTGGTTGGATTTGTTGGAGAACAGCTATGGATATTTTTAACAGGTTTAACATTAGTCATAATAAATAAAATTATGTATTGATACCGAATCTAACGAATTCTGAAGACGACTCCGTAGGTATAATAAATAAAATTATGTTATTTATGTATTGATATATGACCAAGCATGTTTGGTGAAAAGAATATTACAAAGTTTCTTTCTAAAAATAAAGACCTGTTTGGTTTCTCTGTTGAATTGGAATGGTGTAAACTCCGACGAGTAAATCGACATATCCTTCGAGCAAATCCAGGTGTCCGACTCAAAGATGATAATCTATATCATAACATATTAGCTTTCGTGAAGGAATGTCAAAAGACTATCTTCTTTAAGCGACTAGAATTCATAAATGTATTCCAAGAGATAGATAATGATGACCAGGAGGTCATATATTTACAAGAATATTGGGTTCTTCTATTGATTCGCGACACAGGTAATCGATTTATCTTTCAATCAGATGGAAATATTTGTGTAAAGATGTGATTTATTTTTCTTCCGAGTTACAATATACAATACAATGAAGTGAAGATGTGATTTATTTTTGAATTTTTCTTCTGAGTTATTATATACACGAAGTGAAACTTAAGATGTGATTAATTTTCTTTTTAACTGTAATTTTTTTCTTCTTAGTTACTATATACATTACACAAAAATGGGATACGATAGATCATTATTACCGACTTTCAACAACCGAATACCGCAGGGAACGAAGTCAGAAAGAACTCATCATGTGGTTGCTCATAATCCAAGTGAGGCAGATCCAGGCCAGACACTTATCATACGATGTCCGAAGTTAGAAAGCGGAGTAGTACTAGTTCCAGATACTTTCGACCTGGTTTTTGATCTCAGGACATGAAGATAACCGAGTAGTACAAAATGTTGCAAAAAATTTGGTGGAGCGTATGGTTCTCACATTTGAGGGTCAGGCACTTTTCAATTTGAATAAATATAACCTTATTGAATGTTATCGCGATCTCTTCAAACATAAAAAGGAGAGAACGAACATGACACTGTACAGAATTCAAAACGAAAATCTAAGAAAATTGAGAAGTGGTGCGAAAGATGAAGATCACGCCGTCGCGGATGATTACTTACTTTTCGACACGTATAAAACAAAATATGCTATTCGTCTGAATCATCCCCTCATAACAGGTCATGGGGTTGCATATCCATCAGCGTTAGGGAGTCATATTGAATGGGAAATTACGCTTGCACCCATCTCCCAATTACTTGTCAGTAATAATAATGTTTTTACACCCAATTATAAATTAAAAAACATTCAAATGGAATATGAGACATTAAGTGATCAAACACTCGCGAGAGAAACTGCTGGTTATTACAACAGTGGGAAAAGTTTTCTCTACGAACATTTACATTATTTTCGAACAATCCCATTCAAAGAATCAACCACGGTTATCAATGAAAATATAAATGTACCACGACGTAGCATGAGAGGTATCGCGATACTCTTCACTAAAAATCAGAATCAGTTAGAACTGAACAGTGAACTTTTCTTTAATCCATCCATTGAATCTGTGTCTGTAATGATTGAGGGTATTGCGAACAAAATATACACTCAGAAGATGTTACCAAGACAATTTTGGGCAGAAACAAGACGGTATTTTGCTGAAGATAAAGATTGGCGTGAAATTGATATGGATGAAGTTGATTATTTGAAGAATAAATTCTGTCTGTTTATCGATCTGCGTAGTTTTAAAGATATTGAATTTCATAGAAATGGTCTAAGAGTAATGAACACAAAAGATGGAATACAGCTTGAAATCCTGAAGAAAGACACCTCAGTTAAGGGTGGCGACGACGGTCACGATGATAATATATTTGCTCATGTTTATGTTATCAGTGATGCAATGGTCTCTGTTGAAAATAGTAGATTAAAGTCTTTACTATTTTAATGGAAATGAAAATTGTCTCGAGTTCAGAAAAACCTACCGGAACCGTACCGATAGGGATTCCACAGAAATTCAGACCTCAGTCATGCAATAGAAAAAAAATTCACATACTCACATCAGCTAGACTCCGGTTCTGCGTCCGTTAGTGTGTGCTTCCGTCGACTGACTGACATACAGAGTAAAAGCCCTTTATATAGACTAGTTTGTTTGTGCACATGGAATTCCCCGTACATGTCTATACATGTTGTGTGTTTATAAATAGGTCAGACAGCTGTGCGTGCCGTGGCTGCGTGTATAGACATGTCCGGGGAATTCCCACAATAGGCAAACGCATAAGGGGGAATTGTAGTTAAATAAAACAAAATTTATCACAGTCATACACATTATATATACTACTAACCTTGTATTTTGACAATTTGTTTGTCCTGTTTATACTCCCTAGAGCTTCTTTGGCTGTCTAGAAGTCTGCTTGCCACCACAGCCTAGGTGTACCGTGCATTTGTATCATTAACGCTTATTCAATAATCACCAATATTTAGGCAAGCGGGCTTTGTTGACAAAATGAATAGTGTTTTTCAACATGCTGAAACATGTATAGAAATATTTAAAAACATTACAGTTGCAGCTAGTGCCCGTTGCAAGGCAAACTTGTCGTTTTTATAAAAGTTTAATGGCATTCATATATTTTTAGATTTTTTGTCGAGATTAGAGCCATAAAATGCGACAAAATGGTTCTAATTTTGTTTAATTATTTCTAACATTAGAACCAATGGCCAACATCAAAATGTGGGGAATGAAAATATTTCCAGCCCAACCCCTATAGGTAGAGTTAAACTTTCATGTCCGCCTCCTTGACTACCCCAAGAATTTCCGAATCGACTTCTAAATTCCTCCAGCCCCCCCCCCCGAACCATTTTTGTGTGCGACCTCATAGGATGTTTTAGCATCAAGACTGTATGTGACAATGAATCTACGGGGTGAGCATCTGTTGAGGCAAAATTACACAAATACGGCTTACTTCTAAACTGAGCACAGGATTGTTTTATGTTTGCGACAATTTTGATTGTGAAAAAATCAACCCCTTTTGTGCTATGACATATTCATAAAAACTAGCAAATATCAATTTGTCATCGTTTTGGTAATAAAGTCTCACAAAAGCGAATATTTTTGTTTTATAAAAATGCACAAAATGCACATTTTTGACACAGTTACATCAATAGAAGGCTGTATAATAAACAAAGTGTGAATCGCAAGATATCCAAATATAGATGTTTACTATGATTATATGCTTGCTTTAATTTAAGAAAGGAATAGTCTATATGCAACTAATAGAAATAGTTATCACATCATGCAAGTTAAAACCTTCGTTTATTACGGCACTGCACACTCCTTATGATTAATTGGCAAATATCAGCACATTAATGAGTTTACTTGATTAAGTATAGGACAACAACAAAAAATAATTATATTTCGAGGATATATATTAACATGCTAAAACAACCATTTTAATACTCTCACGGTTTTGACGCGTTCTGCTTTCAAATTTGTACGTAATACAGAAACTACTAAATCGTAAAATGGCGTATGAGAAATTACTTTTACAAAAACAACTCGCTAAAATAGATAAAGGGATTATAAGTTGAATATTTCAGATAAAGAAAGAGGTGTAAACGTTTCGACGGAAAATTACTCACAATACAAAAATAAACTGAAACTGTCACATGTTATCGTTACTCATCAATTCCATAGAAAGCAAACGTACACAAGCACAGCAAATAGATCTGCACTAGCTAAAAAAAAATAACATTATTATTTTTTCCATGTTCAGTTGGAAATATTGAACCGAGCATCGAGAACTATAACAATGGTGACAACACGAAGGCAACGCACGGTAAAGCGTCACATCTTTCATGTACAGCTACTGGTAGACCAGCACCAATGATTAAATGGTTTTACGGTGGCGATTTAAGGTTGGGCCAAGTTGGATCACCGAGAGACAATCCTGGAGACCCTGATCTACAAGATGTTACCAGCAGGCTAACTTTCACGCCAATCCTGGATGATGATGGCAAAATTATTAAATGTGAGTCAGACAATGATGCTGAGACAACTACTAAAGAAACAAGCATTGTTCTACAAGTTCAGGGTGAGCATTACACACACACACACACACACACACACACACACACACACACACACATATATATATATATATATATATATATATATATATGTATATATATATATATATATATATATATATATATATATATATAATATAGTCTCTATTGTAATTTCTATAATGCACTGGGGCTAGTGGGTTATGCGTACGTCATCCTGTAATTGGGATGACAGGATGGACTGATAAACAGAAACAAAAACAAAAAACTTAAGCTATTTGATGTATCGATCTTGGAAAACAAACAAGAAAAGAGAAAACACCTAAAGATACTGAAGTTTTTTGGTTCATTTATTCATATGTCAAATAAATATATCACTTTTGCAGAAAAACGTACAAATTTTGAAAACCAAAACAATACACAAAATTAAGTCACGACACATCCATTATTGGACCTTCATATTCACTTATCTTTCATTAAATATTGACGTGTGGCAATATATCGTTGTATTATATTGTTTGTGAAACATCTGTTTCGCTATGCCCAGGAATATAAGATTTGTTCACTAAAATTGCTCGATCGAGTTGAGAGTTTGGAGTTTAACGCCATGGTAAGATTTGTATAAGATGGGTGCGGTTTTCTGCTCTGCAAATTTTAGAGGCTTGGAAAAAAAAACCTTGTAGAATTTGAACCAACTTCCCCTGAATTCAGTCTGAATTCTCCACAGTCTGAGCGATGTCTTACTGGCCTCTTTTCTTCACCGAAACACAGCTTTGATCTTGTACAGGTTGTCCTTTCCAATGACTTGTTTTAAGGAACCGTATGTATTGATCTGTAGGCCTTTATAACAACCTCAAGAATGCCGAGTAAAGACAAACTTATGTACTTGTGTGATTTCATCAGCAGTGCATACACTGTATCTGATCTGATCTGTTCAACTTGATCTGACTTATGAATGAAAGTACCCTGTATACATTTTCATATCTGCAAGGTGATTGGCCGTTGTATTCATTAAATGAAAGTAATCCCAATCCCGGGAAAGAACATCCATCATCAACAATAATTTTGATACATCGACATCAAACGAAAAGTCAGAAGGATAAATATATAATGTTATGGAACTTTTCTCTATTTGACGTCATCGTATACTCGTATATTTTGCGGACCGCACAACTTCAGCTCGAAGTTTTACGACTCCGAGAAACAACACTCGCATAAGATGACGTCAAACATTAAAGCATTAATAAATTTCATGGGAATACACACACACACACACAAACACACACACACACATACACACACACACACACACACACACACACACACACACATATATATATATATATATATATATATATATATATATATTACAATATAAATTACAATAGAGACTATTTCATATTTTCAGCTATCCCTTCAGATATATTTATATCACCATCTGGATCATCTGACATCGTTACTGCCACCCATGGTATGGAGGAAACATTCAGGTGCATTGCCATTGGAGCTAAGCCAAAATCATCAATTCATTGGTATATTGACGATGAGAAACAGACCGCAGACAGTGAGACTTCAAGAGACAATCAGGATGATCCAAGACTAAAAGACACAATCAGAGAATTTAAACTGACGTCAGATTATGAAAGTCATCAAAATAAGTCACTGAAATGCCAAGCAAGCAATGAAGCTACTGCCGGACATCAGGAAAATATTGAAGTGGAGAAAACTCTGAATGTGCAGAGTAAGTCGTTGCTTATTGGCAATTTAGACATTACTTTTTCATATAGTGAGATTGCGTTTTAATTGTCAAATTAGATAGGCTTAGTTACACGGAATTACGCGCACATACGCTTACGTCTGACGGCGAACGCCTATCCGTGCCTAATCATGTGAATGTTTTGGGTAAGTAGTTCGTTCTGGATGATTTTGCAGCATGTCCTCAGAAATAAATAAATTTCGTGTTGTTTAAAAAATTGACGAATACTCGTTAACTTCTTTCTACCCTTAGAAGGTAGTTTTTCTTTGAGACAGTTATATAGTATGATAAACAAAAGAAATCCTAGCGAGTTGTCAGATAGATTGTGTTCATGCCATGAAATCAAAGCAATTACGTCTTGCAATCTTGCAAACTCTATGAATTATTCTAATATTAAAGATCTTTGGTAACTTACAGTTAGTTTCGCGGTTTCTTGTCTAAATTTATGAAAAACATTAGGACAGTCTAAAAAATACTTAACATAATCGTGACTTATGTGATATTTTTGCTTGCTATTCCGAACGTCTGTATTTGGGCCAACAAATAACTAAATCATGCGTACGGGTTAACGCAACTAAGGCCAAAAAAAAAAAAAAAATTGTGTGTTTCCTGTAACATGCTCTTCAGAAATAGGGTAGGTAGGTAGGAAGTTTTTTTTTTTTTTTTGGTAATTTTTTTTTTCTCTGCAAAAAAGAAAATGGGAAAATTTTAATACCCTTCGACAAGGGTCGAGGCATCGTCATTGTCAACACAAAAGATTACATACACAAATGCGAAAGACAATTACGCAACACTCAGCATTATACACAACTAGACAGTGACGACACAGAACAAACAGTAAACAAAGTACACGAACTATTAAACAAAATGTACGAGAACAAACACATCGACCATGATACTTATAAGTATAGCGATCCAAAAAACATAAAAATCCGTACCCCGCAGTGGTACTTATTGCCTAAAATTCACAAACCGCCGCCTGAAAACTCAACGTTTGCAGGGAGACCAATAATAAGTGGCTGCTCCAGTCCCACTAACAGAATTTAAGAATTCATAAAACCACTGGTCCAGCAACAACCGTCATATATAAAAGACACAGCAAACTTCATACAAGAGATAGAAAAAACAAATGTCCCCTAACATGCATTTCTTGTAACACTCGACGTGGTGTCGATGTACACAAACACAACAGTGAAACATTAAACTCACAAACCTCGCTTCAAACAAATTACGGCATCAAAAAACCACCCACGGAAGACTTAATAGAAATGCTTTCACTAATTCTAAAACACAACAGTTTTGAACTTAACAAGCAATATTTCCGCCAAACCCGCGGCTGCAGCATGGGATCGAATGCCTCGCCAGAGATAGCAGACATTGCTTATCATGAACTTGAAAAGAAAATAATCGTAAACAACCACAACAACATTCACTTCTTGAAAAGATTCAGAGATGATGTCTTTGCAATCTTTCTGGGAACACAAACCGAACTCACTAACTTCATTCAAAAAATCAACACAATGCACCCAACGTTTAAGTTTTCATACGAAAACTCAACACAAGAAATTACATTCCTAGATGTAGTAGTTTTCAAAGGTGCAAGATACCACAAAGAAAATATCCTCGACATCAAAACACATACTAAACCAACAGACACATTCAAATTTCTACATAGAGAATCGTGTCACCCGACAGCAACATTTAATGGCTTTATCAAAGGTGAAATCCTTAGATACGCTCGCACTTGTAACAACAATGACGACTTTACTAAAAACGTCGCTTTCTGTAGAAACAAACTACTCGACATAGAATACAAAAACAATGAAATCACGAATATAACAGAAAAAATAAACCACAGTATTCGTAATACACTAACAAACTGTACAAGTACACGTAAAGAAGCAACAAACAAACTCATCTTAAGTACAACATACAGCCCTTACATAAAAACAAAAGATCTTAAGGGATGTCTTTTGAAACATTGGGCTGAACTGGAGAAGGACTCAACACTAAGGAATTTATTCCCAGAATCACCAATCATTGCTTACAAGAGAAACACAAACCTAAAAGACACACTAGTCAAAACAAAATTTACAGAAGTAAAGAAACAAAAAACAAAAAAAACAGACCACCAAACGGACTCACAACGACACCTAAACATTGATATTCTTGCCTCGCTATTTGAAGAGAAAGACCACTAAAATACATTAAAATAAATTTTCACAAACACAAACTAAGGAAAGAATCTACATTGCGACTGATGAGAAACCACACTCGGGTTTCGAAACGCAAGCGTCAAAGGGCCACTCTATGAACTTAGTAACACCATAGGTCCGGCTGCGTCTCGCCATAAGCTTTCCCCACACAAACAAAACATTGCCGTACACACTAATTCAAACTTCCCTACAAATATCCGAGGCGAATCAAACATTTTCATTAACACAATCGGATAAGAATGCAGGAACACATTTTTGAAACAAATCAAACACAAACTCGACACAAAAACATTTTGGATAGTTAGGTGATTGGGAGCCTCTTTCACACTTTTTACATTTTTTCTTGAACGTGATCGCATCTCTCACATGTTACGGAAAAAGCAGTCGCCATTGTTGTTTAATGACGTCATGAAATCACGCGTGATTTAAAACTTTTCCCAGCCAATCTCGCGGGATTTGTTTTCAAGGTCCAAAAAAAAGTTTAGGGTCGGGGGGGTTTGAACTAGGGCAGGTCGGGTTACCGGAAACACACAATTTTTTTTAGGCCTAATTGCGTTCGGCCTCACCCCTCCCCGAAAGTTTGCAAGTGCGAAAATCCGACCAAGTTTTTTTTCTGTATCACTATACCTACAATCTGTAATTACGTCGCAATTAAATTGCGACAAATTTTAACAATGCGGTAACAAACCCAATATTAGTAATCTGACGAATACTATCGCACATGAAACTCTTACCTTTTCTGACTTTGTTTCCTGCGTTTAAATAACTTTACGATCTTCTTTGTCCCTACGCTTTCGGGCATGATTAATCGTGTTCGCCGTCATTTCACACATGCCGCCTCCTGCTCGTGCCCTTTTCGCGTTTCAACTCTATAAAACGAGCAAAATACCGTAACGTTTCATATATTTGGAATATAGGGGAAATTTATTATTTTCTTATATTTATTTTTTAACAATCACACGTACGCTCCCGCAACCTCAGCGTATCCCGTCAAAATCAATCTTTGTTCAGCTCCAACTCGACAATAACGTAGGCAAAAATTATATGAATTGAAGCAGAGTATCCAAACTGATGTGACTTACGTAACTGTCACCCACACAGCACGTGTTACACATGACTTCAGCAAAATTTTACTGAAAATAGTATTGTTACTACCACCCATGGTATGAAGGAAACATTCAGGTGCATTGCCATTGGAGCTAAACCGAAATCATCAATTTATTGGTATATTGACGATGAGAAACACACCGCAGACAGTGACAATCAGGATGATCCAAGACTAAAAGACACAATCAGAGAATTTAAACTGACGTCAGATTATGAAAGTCATCAAAATAAGTCACTGAAATGCCAAGCAAGCAATGAAGCTACTGCTGGAGATTAAGAAAATATTGAGGTAGAGAAAACTCTGAACGTGTAGAGTAAGTAAGTAGTAGCCACGTCTCGCACCCGAGTCTCAAACGGACCAAGTGGAAGCCATTCTGGCGCAAAATAGAGCCATGCAGAATAGAATGTTTTAAGGGTGGCAATCCAGGTCGCCGAAAGGAGCTACCAAAAATGGACGCTCTCGTTATCCCACTTTTGAACTGCCATATATCTCTGACAGTCAAACTTTGACCGCAATCCTGCCCCTCCAAAGCTACGATAATCAGAAATCACTTCAGTCACCGGAGTCGAACTGTCAACTTAGAAAGACATCAGGGGTATCAAAGAGAAACTCGACAAGATTATCACATATTCGTAATATATGCATGGACTGCTTTCAACCAGAATGAATGGAAAATGGGATGTCTGAATTGCGGGACCATTTTCATTTAAACACAAAAATGGACACACTCGAACTAAATAATACGTCTCTTTACTAAATTAAATCGTCCTTGGAGCAAATAAAGAAAGAAAATGGGGATTTAAAGCGCTCCAACGATGAAATAGAAAACCGAAGTCGGAGGAACAATCTCATTTTCTATGGAATCGAATAAACTCATTAAAAAGAAAATTGAAACATGTCACAAGCAAAAGTTAACTCTAAAAGAGAATCTTAAGAGTATCTTAACATAAAAGAGGAGTTCGAGTTTGAATGGGTTCATCGGATAACAGACGCGCCACAAGTACGAGAAGCAAGGCCCATTATCGTCATGTTCCCAAAATTTAAAGGCAAAACCAGACCAGAGTTCTGTTAGCAGCCAACAAGGTTAAAGGTACGAGCATTAGTAAAGGAAAGGACCTTTCAAAACATTCGTTCCCATCTCCTGTCATTTAGTAAAACGCTGTTCGAAGAAAATACGTCTCTTAAGACCTGCGTCTGATATAATAAATTATCAAGCATCGATTAAAAGGGTGTGAAGACGATTTACAAGTTCATAGAGAACACCGGTCAATTCACCTAGTCAGCTCTCATCCACAATAAGGACAAGGACAAGGTCCAAGTATACCAACTCACTTAACAATGATTTGGAACATGAGGGTTTTAAAACAAATATAACTAATCGTTTGTCTTTTTAGTTCAGAATACTATATTGTTAGTTTGATTGAAACTTTCCGTACTGCCTCAGACAATGTAGACTTTCTGCAAAATCACACTGTTTTCTACTTGTGTGATGCGGCGCTCACCATCACGACTGGCAATACGTCACAGCCAAGCGCTGATATCGTGGGATAACCGATTTATCATATACCCATGACCTTGTATTTATGTAAAAGGTGATTAAACATAAGAATTTTTGTTAGTTTTGCCAGTTTTTCGCAGGGAATGTGTTTTTATCTTCTTCAACTGGCCAGCTCGCATTGATACATATATACAACAGCTGATCAAGTCGTCAATCGTATCGTCTCGATTTAGGACGTATAACGTACCGTATCAGGACTGTTTTTACGTTCCAAAAAATCAGAGGAGATGCGGATACGGTCATGGCCATGTGATTCAATAGAATAATACATGTCAACAAAGATTAGCTTTTGTTTCGAAAACGGTTAATATTTTGCCTTGACTAAATATTCGTTAGGCTCGTAGTGTCTAATATAAATGCACGTAAATATGTTAAAGATAATTAATAGCAGGAGACTGCTTGAGTTTATATTTGAACTCGATAGAAGAGCACTGAACGAATATCTTTGACTCATTACTCGTTTGGTACACACGACAGTATTCAGATCATGGATATATAAGAATTATGGGAGTAATATTTAATTGCATTTCTTTCCAACAGTTTCTTATGAACGTTTAAATTTTCAAACACATGACAATGGTGACAACATCACATTGACATCCGGTATAGCTACGGTATTGATCTGCACAGCAAGCAATTCTAACCCAGCTACCGCAATCAAGTGGTATTTGGAAGAAGATGACATCACTAGGGACGCAAGTGACACAATCACCTGGAATGCCGATGGAAGGAAGAACACCATAAGTAGTCTACTACTGAAACCAAGTAAACAAATGTTTGGGAAACACCTGTACTGTGAGGGCAGGCATATTGTACAGACAACACCAGAGAAAATTGAATTACTTGCAGTGGTGCAATGTAAGTATCACTTTGCATCTTGATTTGTTATTGATAATTTACAAACCTGTTCGTAAAAACACAAGCTATTCCAGTAAGTAGATAGTTGATCAGTGTGTTTGGAGTATCTGCGAGAGAGGAATAGATTATCTTATAATTATGCCAATATCTAAAAGAAGTACTACAAAACACAGCAGCTGGAATTGTAACAAAGACCAAGTAATGGGACCACATTAACCTCGAACGCATGCAGCTTCACTGGCTTCAAGTATATCATCGCATTGTTTACAAACTTCTACTGATTACCTAAAAAGCTTTAAATGGACAAGCTCCACAATATCTCAGGAATTTGATGACATATTTTGCCTCATCACGTGTTCTTCATTCATCTGATAAATGTCTTGTGCACACACTTAGATGGAATCTTACTACCTTCGGTCGCCACTCCTTCTCTGCAGCAGCTCTTGTCCTTTGGAACTCTTTACCCCTGGACATAAAAAACCTCTCCTAATGTCAAAAGTTTCAAAAGACGCTGAAAACCTTATTTATTCCAGAGAGCATTGTCACTGTAACGCTAAACGCCACAGAGCATTGTTTACCTTTGGAAATTTGGCGCTATACAAATTTGCTAGATAGATAGATAGATAGATAAATAGATAGATAGATAGATAGATATATAGATAGATAGATAGATAGATAGATAGATAGATAGATAGATAGATAGATAGATAGATAGATAGATAGATAGATAGATAGATAGATAGATAGATAGATAGATACTAGCATAAAATACACTAATCGGTCAGGAAGAATGGATACATATAACAAGGATAGTGAAAGTGTGTTGGTATTGTTGGAAGAGGATGATCTTGAGCAATAGCGGGAGACGACAAAAATACGTGCATGAGTAAGATATTTGAAGGTTTTTGCATGGGAATTGTCCATAGCTTTTATTAAAGTGTCTCTATCTTGCCCAAAAACAACAACTTTTAAAATCAATCCCGATGCCCTGAAGTTAACTTCTAACGACATCTCACAGTGAGAGTTGCGCGCTGCAGATAGTTATGACCAAGTAAAAGTTGCAGATGGGTATGTCTTCCAAAGCTAAGTCGGTCGAATTTTTTCCCCTTTCCGAAGTTCACACGAAGGTTTATCTAACTATTTAATACCTCTAAAGCTCTCCTTGAAAAGAACAGTGAATTGCAAGGTTTTCTGTTTCAATAATGACCATACCGCTGAATTACCTTACTCTCTGAATTATACCACTGGCCATGATTAAAGGCTGTTCGTTTTTGGCTGCGAAAACAGAAGTGGCTCGGGGGTAAATTTTACCCCAGTCCCTCATCGTTACCTAACTTGATGTCTCATTAAATTGAAAGATTTGTCGCACATCTGTCCAGGCAAGAAAGTTAAAGAGTATTCGATGTAATTTTTTTCAAAGTCGGATTTGCGCCTTTTTGAACTTACAAGTACCAGGGAGGTAAAAAAAGTCGATTACCCCCAGGCAACTCCGTAGAGGGCAAATAGAGACATTTAACTTTAGAAATTTCGTTAATTGCCACAAAATCATACATATTGTCACCTCATAAACGTTCAACCAGTCCCCCCTGTTTAGTTTCCGGTCAACCAGACGAAACACCTCGTGACGAATCTGAAGATTTACAATTTGGTCACGCGAATGCGGGAAATGTGGGAAGATCGTAGAACGATTGTACATTAGCTCTGTTTTTGACCTTGCACGATTTCAACTAGTTTGTGTAATTTTCTGAAACTAACATCGACATCTATCTAGTAAACTGCAACTTTATTTCGTTGATGGGATCAAATACCAGTAATTGCTCTCCCCAGAGTGTTTTAAAGTACCGGGCTCGATATCCTTTAATTTTTGCCGATATTTTACCAACGAGACCGATAACCTTAATCGATATCTTATGAAACTGTACCTCTTTTCAACTTGAGTTTTTCACCACGGCCATTGTTACTTTAATAGTAAAATCAGCGTCTTTTTGTACTAAACAATGTGACATTACATTGCATCGATTATAGGCTGCCGTCGATGTTCGCACTTTCAAAGCTTGCCCTGCTTGAGCGATGACACGACGGCAATGCTATTGCCATGGTAGAGGTGTGAATGAGATATCGGCTGAGGCTACATAGACGTGAGGCACAGCACGATCCCTTTTTAGAGGGACTTTGGCACTGACGACGCTGTCCGACGCGACAGGCTTAATTTTAGTTTGTCACGAGTAAAATTGATTGGCATGACTACTCATTAAAGTCGGCCGCAGTTTGTCAGAGCTGTTTCACCTCTTATGAATTTATATATCTTCTGAAGTGACAATCTAGCCGTTATTAAAAGATGCATGAAGAACAAGCACTAAATGGAAACTAGACGTCGTTGCAAGCGGCTTCGTGACAAGTATTTTAACAATGCCTATATGTAACCGATCTGTGCCGAACAATGCCGAAGATAAACCGAGCAATATTTCAAGGCTGCGTGAACACGGAAAAGGAAATCTGCTGTTTAAAAACGTTGGTTTAGTGCAGCTTTGTCGGACTATGTCCGGTTGGTAGGCACACGATCGAGTTTTGAGCGAACAAGGTATTTTACATTATCTCATTATTGAAAGCATGACGTCGCCAATATTGAAAGTATTCAGCATGATCTTGTCGTCGCTCAGTGTTGTCATAATCACGTCGTCACTTGTGTCATGCATGCTCTACCATGGTATATGGATGTACACGTACAAGCGAGACGCACGTGTTAGGTCTCTTCGATATGAGATTTTGTCTTTCGTGGACGGTCAGATAGGCAACTTTTCTCGCACAAAATTTGCAACATCATCCAATTATAACATTAAATGCTCAAATCAAGGTTTAAATTGATTTTTAGTTTTCTTTGCAACAGTGTGTCTTTTTTCTGTACACTTAACTACAACTAATGTTCAATATGTATCGTACAATAAAAGTGCCCGCAACACAATAATCCTAGGAACAACTTCCCGTTGAGTCTGAAGATTTACTGTTACTCACATCGATGTCGACGACTGCTTGTACTTTTTTATGATGCTGGTTGCTGGTACTTTGTTGCTTGTCCTGAGTCGCGTCAACTAGACTGTTTGATTTTAGCTTTATTTGTCAATCAGATTTCGGAAGTACCGCAATGTTTGATTTACATATCATGCATATCAATTAGGACTATTTACGTCTTTCGTCTTAGTCAGTGGGCTGGAGGGGCCCACAGTGCACCCCCATAAACCTACTACATGGGTATTTTTTTGTTCTTTGGGATCTGCTGAACTAGAAAAAAGATGTTAACATTAGATATTTTTGGATGCACTACCTGTCTGCACTGGTTTTTGATTTGTATGTACCGCAAAAAATGGCGAAAAATGGGTAGGGGTAGCGGGTACTATATCCTCCCCTAAATTGAGTAAACCAGCATGAAATAGCACAAACCTTACCTTTTTGGAAAACTAAGATACTGCTCTTTCTGAAGAATACCAACTTTAGCAAAATTGATTTGTGTACATAGAATAGGACGACTTTAAAATGAATTTTTTTGACAATTTTGAAATTTTTTACCAAAAATACCATGTAACAATTGTGATTTACTTTTTATTAAGCAAAATTTTCACAACTTTCTGTGTTTAAATTATTCATTTCAACATATTAAACAAGAAAAAAAGTGTTAACATTAGATATTTAACTCTACACTACTTCTCTGGAGTCAATTTTGAATTGCGTGTATCTGTATGGGATGTGCAAAAGCTAGGGGTAGGGGTACAACATTCTTTCCTTGATGAAGTAAACTGGCTTGAAATGCCATTTACCTTATAGTTTTAGAAAGCTGAGATACTGGTCTTTCAAAAATGCATAAGGTTTTAGTAAAAAGATATGACGTCATAGAATTGGATAACTTTAAATCCATTTTTTCTGGTAATTCAGTATTTTTAACCGGAAGAAAATACGATAACTATTGTTTCCTCCCAATGAAGCAAATCAAACAGATTTATGAATGTTATTTACTAATTGCAATGTGCTAAAGAAGAAAATAAATGTCAAAATTGGGTATTTAGAATGCATTATTGTCTCTACTCACTAAAATTGCAAGTTTTGCTACATTGGTATATCATGAATGGGCATTTTATTGTTATGCAATGAACTAATACACAGCCTTAAAAAGAAGACTTTAAAACGCGCACACATAGTCATATTGCCATTTCTCCTTAAAGTAAATAGATTGTTGATGACTGTCTATTTTTTATAATTTACTTTTTAAATATTTTTTACAAAATAATTTGGATAAGACGTATTTGGAAAATTGTCTATGCCACCTTGTCTTACTTATACAGCAAGCATTACTAACAATCTATTAGGCCGTGGGCTAGAGGGAGCGTCTACGTGCACCTCCCCCAAACCCCACAGGATAACAAACATGTATTTTTCAGAAGCCTTGGGATCCCTAGAATAAGAAATATGATTTTAACAGACAACATATAGGGACTGAATAGCTGTCACGGTCATGTTTTGAAGGGTACCGCAAAATCACGATTTTGTGACCCACATGGATTTTTGTCAAACCTGTCTTCATGTACGTCATCTACTGAGCTTACTGTTGAACATGACCTGGCTTATGGGGTATCATGAGAAAGGTGATTTATTCTTCTTGAAAATGGTATATAGTAATATGCAATATCTTCTATAGTTTTCATGAAATATGGCCATAATTTACCCCTTACCCCAAAGTTTATGTCGCAAATTACTGTCAAAACTATTCTAAATTCTACCAATTATTTACCTAGACATAATACAAAGGGCAATGCTGTGTATTAACCTGTGTTATTTGCTACAGGTACATGTTAGAAACCTGAAATAAACTTTTGACACAAAAATATTGGGATCCTATAGCTGTAACAGTCATATTTTGAAGGGTCCCGCAAAATCACAGTATTACTGAATCACATTCGTTTTTGTTAAACCTGTCTTCTTGTAAGTCTTCTGCTGAGCTTATTTTGAACATAACGAGGCATATGCGGTATCATTAGAAAGTTAATTTACTTTTCTTTAAAATGATATATTGCAATATGCAATATCTTCTATACTTTTCATGAAATGAGACCAAAACTTACCCTATACCCCAAAATTTTATGTCGCAAGTTACAGTCAAAACTAATCTCAAATTCTACCAATTATTTTCCTAGACACTTTACAAAAGGCGATGGTTTGTATAAAATATATTTGATTTGGTACAGGGACATGTCAAAAATATGAGTTAGACATTTAACAGACAAAATATTGGGATTGAATGACTGTTACTTGCATGTTTTGAAGGGTACCGTGAAGTCAGAGTATTACCGATTCGCATAATGTTTTTGTTAAATGAGTCGTCTTGTAAGTCATCTGCTGACCTTACTTTTTATCATAGCCTTATGGGTTGCCATCGGAAAGACAATTTATTTCGCTTTAAAATGACATATTGTAATATACAATATCTTCTTTAGTTTTCATGAAATGAGACCAAACCTTACCCCATACACCAAAGTTTTATGTCGTAAATTACTGTCAAAACTAGCATTTCGTTAAATTCTATAAAAAAGACAAACTTTGTATGAAACCTATTTTATTTGTTACAGAGACATTTCCAACTATGAAAGATACCATTAACAGGATAATTATTGGGATTTAATAGCTGTTAGTATCATGGTTTGAAGGATAGCAGGATATGTTGCTGAAACCCGTGAAATGTTATTAAACAGGTTTCCATGAAATTTATCTGCCAACCTTTATTTTATCCGTAACCCAGATTGTAGGGTATCATTACAAAGATTTTATCACTCTTATTTTTAGCATACATAAAGTGCATTATCATATTAAGTTGGAATGAAATAGCAAAAAACTCATCACCCCAGCCCTTAGTTTGATTTGCAAACTACATCTGTTCTAAAACTTTGCAGTTTGCGAATTTGGGATATGGGGTAAGTTTTGGTCCTATTTCATGTAAACTATTGAAGATATTGCATATTACAATATGTCGGTCGCCTTTAGGCAAAATTTTCTTTCAAATGATAGCCCATAAGATAGGTTAGAGTAAACAGTAAGCTCAGCAGATGACTTACAAGATGACACATTTAACAAAAACACATACGAGTGGGCAAGACTGTGACTTTACGGTACCCTTCAAAACATGACAGCAACAACCATTCAATCCCAATATTTTGTCTGTTAAAAGTCTATTTCATATTTGTGACATGTCTCTATAGCAAATAAAACAGATTTCATACAAATCATTGTCTTTGTAATATGTCCAGGTAAAAGTTTGGTATAATTTGAAATCAGTAGTGACAGTAATTTGCAATATAAATTAGGGGTATGGGGTAAGTTTTGGTCTTATTTCCTGAACACTAAAGAAGATATTGTATATTACAATACGTTATATTTAGGGAAAAAAATCTTTTTAATGATACCCCAATAGCCAACTTATGTTTAAAAATAAGCTCAGCAGATGACTTACAATAAGACAGGTTTAACAAAACGTATGCGAGTTGGCAATACCATGATTTTGTGGTACTCTTCAAAATATTACTGTTGCAGTTACAGCATCACAATATTTTTTCTGTTGAAAGTTCGTTTCAAGATTCTAACATGCACCTGTAGCAAATAAACTAAATCCAATACAAATCATTGCCCTTTGTATTATGTCCCGGTAAATAGTTGGCAGAATTTGAGATTAGTTTTGACTGTAATTTCGAACATAAAACTTTGGGGTATGGGGTAGGGTTTGGTCTCATTTCATGAAAACTATAGAAGATATTGTATATTACAATATGTCATTTTAACGCCAAATAAACTGTCTTTCTAATGGCAACCCATAAGCTAGGCTATGATAAAAAGTAAAGTCAGCAGATGACTTACAAGACGACACATTTAACAAAAACATATGCGAGTCGGTAATACTCTGACTTCACGGTACCCTTCAAAACATGCAAGTAACAGTCATTCAATCCCAATATTTTGTCTGTTAAAAGTCTAACTCATATTTTTGACATGTCCCTGTACCAAATCAAATATATTTTATACAAAGAATTGCCTTTTGTAATGTGTCTAGGAAAATAATTGGTAGAATTTGAGATTAGTTTTGACTGTAACTTGCGACATAAAACTTTTGGGTATGGGGTAAGTTTTGGTCTCATTTCATGAAAACTATAGAAGATATTGCATATTGCAATATATCATTTTAAAGAAAAGTAAATTAACTTTCTAATGATACAACATATGCCTCGTTATGTTCAAAATAAGCTCAGCAGAAGACTTACAAGAAGACAGGTTTAACAAAAACGAATGTGATTCAGTAATACTGTGATTTTGCGGGACCCTTCAAAATATGACTGTTAAAGCTACAGGATCCCAATATTTTTTCTGTCAAAAGTTTATTTCAGGTTTCTAACATGTACCTGTAGCAAATAACACAAAGTTAATACACAGCATTGCCCCCTGTATTATGTCTAGGTAAATAATTTGTAGAATTTAGATTAGTTTTGACAGTAATTTGCGACATAAACTTTCGGGTATGGGGTAAATTATGGCCATATTTCATGAAAACTATAGAAGATATTGCATATTACTATATACCATTTTAAAGAAGAATAAATCACCTTTCTCATGATACCCCATAAGCCAGGTCATGTTCAACAGTAAGCTCAGCAGATGACGTACATGAAGACAGGTTTGACAAAAATCCATGTGGGTCACAAAATCGTGATTTTGCGGTACCCTTCAAAACATGACCGTGACAGCTATTCAGTCCCTATATGTTGTCTGTTAAAATCATATTTCTTATTCTAAGGATCCCAAGGCTTCTGAAAAATACATGTTTGTTATCCTGCGGGGTTGGGGGGGGGAGGTGCACGTAGACGCCCCCTCTAGCCCCCGGCCTAATAGATTGTTAGTAATGCTTGCTGTATAAGTACGACAAGGTGGCATAGACAATTTTCCAAATACGTCTTATCCAAATTATTTTATAAAAAAATATTTAAAAAGTAAATTATAAAAATAGACAGTCATCAACAATCTATTTACTTTAAGGAGAAAATGGCAATATGACTATGTGTGCGCGTTTTAAAGTCTTCTTTTTAAGGCTGTGTATTAGTTCATTGCATGACAATAAAATGCCCATTCATGATATACCAATGTAGCAAAACTTGCAATTTTAGTGAGTAGAGACAATAATACATTGTAAATACCCAATTTTGACATTTATTTTCTTCTTCAGCACATTGCAATTAGTAAATAACATCCATAAATCTGTTTGATTTGCTTCATTGGGAGTAAACAATAGTTATCGTATTTTCTTCCGGTTAAAAATACTGAATTACCAGAAAAAATGGATTTAAAGTTATCCAATTCTATGACGTCATATCTTTTTACTAAAACCTTATGCATTTTTGAAAGACCAGTATCTCAGCTTTCTAAAACTATAAGGTAAATGGCATTTCAAGCCAGTTTACTTCATCAAGGAAAGAATGTTGTACCCCTACCCCTAGCTTTTGCACATCCCATACAGATACATGCAATTCAAAATTGACTCCAGAGAAGTAGTGTAGAGTTAAATATCTGACGTTAACACGTCTGACGTTTTTTTTCTTGTTTAATATGTTGAAATGAATAATTTAAACACAAAAAGTTGTGAAAATTTTGCTTAATGAAAAGTAAATCACAGTTGTTACATGGTATTTTTGGCACAAAAATTTAAAATTGTCAAAAAAAAATCATTTTAAAGTCGTCTTATTCTATGTAAACAAATCAATTTAGCTAAAGTTGGTATTCCGCAGAAAGAGCAGTATCTCTAAGGTTTGTGTTATTTCATGCTGGTTTACTCAATTTAGGGGAGGATATAGTACCCCCTACCCTTACCCATTTTTCGCCATTTTTTGCGGTACATACAAATCAAAAACCAGTGCAGACAGGTAGTGCATCCCCAAATATCCAATGTTAGCATCTTTTTTCTAGTTCAGCAGATCCCAAAGAACAAAAAAATACCTATGTAGTAGGTTTATGGGGGGGGTGCACGGTGGGCCCCTCCAGCCCACGGACTATCTCTGTTTAACAGTAAACAACTACCTCAACTGGTTTCACAGGCTCAACTGGCCTAGTCTAGCCAGGTGCCTGCAGGCCTCCTGCAGAAGTACAAATTTTCGCGTATTGTTCACATATCACAACGATACAATGCATAATGTGACAAAACAACCCCTGAAGAAATTGTTTAGAGTATTTCGTATGGGTCATGGCATAGACAATTTAAAGTTAGTTTCAAAGGTACCTTACAACGAAATATGCGTGATGAAGCGGATCTCAGAGTAGGCCATTTGGTTATCCTTAGAAGAAGTCAATTTGTACAGTTTTGTAAACAGAAAGGTATCATTATTGACATTGTTTTTAGTTACGGATGTTCACGCAAGTAAGACATCTATTTTTTCAGGTAATGGTAGTATTTCTATGAAATACGTGTGCTAATGAAACGCAGTTTGTGAATGTAGTTGCTCCGTTTTTCACGACGGAATGAATGAATCTTATCTGTTACACAGGTTTTGTGCTTTTTATACCCACATGCAAATTTGACCAACGTAAATGTTATTATTTAAGCAGAGTATTGAGTTTATAGCTGTCAGCATGGATGTCTTTACCTGCATAGGAGTGTCTGCATACAAAATGAAATGAAGGGGGCATGAGTGTTCTGAAATCATTTTCTGTGATGTTGTTCTCTTCAGATCCTTCAGAGATCATAAATCGGGACGACAATAAGACCGTAGCAGATCAAGGTCAAACAGCAATGTTATTTTGTCTTGCAAGTGGTTTTCCAATACCAAAAGTGAAATGGTTTACAAACATTGACGGTGTTTTTTGTGAAGTTGTAAATGGCGTGGACAGACTTGCCTTGGTAGAGGAGAGGAACAACACCTTAAGATATATCAAAAGTATTCTCTTGATAATAGACGTGCATCCAATACTAGACTACAAAACGTATACATGTGAAGCTCAAAATATCATTGGTAATTCAACAAAAAACATAGCGCTCGTGGGTAGAAGTAAGTAAATTGCATATATTGTATTCATCTTTACTGTCCTGTAATGATAAATAACCAGATCTGAACTGAATGTGCTCACATGTTTTACAATAATTTCATTAATGGTATACTGTCCACTGTTCCAATTTTGCCACAGTTACCATGGAAAGTGAAAATCTAACCAATCACAGATTTTAAGCGGGTGGCCGCTTATTAAACACAGCACCCTCACATGGGCATTTTGAATACCAAGGAACGCCCCTTTGACCATAAATGGGCATATTTAGATCACAGGTGACTGTATACCTTTAATATAGTACCCTTCACAGAACAGTCAATTATCTGTCATATAATTATATGTAGCTGGTTTTATGAACTTTTGCATAGTACTCTCAGAGTTAAATAAGTAATTACAAAACTGTTTTTAATATGAAAATGAGCTGCTCATTATCTTGACACTGGTCAATGCTTCATGAGACAATTAGATATCTATCAGATCAACATATATAGCACATTAATCACATTTAATGCTATAATTTTGGTGTAATCCCACTAATTACAAAGTTTATTAAATATGCAAATGAACCCTTACTTAACTTGACACTTGTCAATGTTTCATAGCACAATTAGATATTTATAAGATCGATATTTGTAGCAGGTTTCACCAAATTTAATGCTGTAATTGTAGAGTAATATACCTAATTACAAAGTTCATTACATGTTTAAATGAACCCTTATTTAACTTCACACTACTAAATGCCTTACAGTACAGTCATAAATCTAACAGACCAACATCTGTAGCACATTTCATCAAATTTAATGCTTTATTTTTTGAGTAATATCACTAATTACAAAGTTCATTAACTATGCATATAAACCCTTAATTAACTTGACACTGCTAAATATTTCATAGCACAATCAGATATTAATCAGATCACTATCTGTGGCAGCTTTCGCCAAGTTTTGTGACGTAATTTCAGAGTTATAAACCTAATTACTCAGTTCATTAAATGTGTAAATGAACCCCTAATTAATCTGACACTACTAAATGCTTTGCAACACATTCAGATATCTGTGGGATCAGTATCTGCAACAGATTTCATCGAATTTCATTTTATATTTGGAGTTATATGACTAATTACAAAACTTCATAAAATATATAAATGAGCTATTCATTAACTTGACACTGCCGAATGCTTCTCAGTACAATTAGATATCTATCAGATAAACATCTGGAGCACGTTTCATCAAATTTAATGCTGTATTTTTGAGCAATATTGCTAATTATTAAGTTCATTAAATATGCAAATTAACTTTTAATTAACTTCACACCACTAAATGCTTTACAACACAGTCATGTATGTTAGATCAACAGATTCAATCAAATTTGGTGTTATATTTGGAGTTATATGACTAATTACAAAACTTCATAAAATATGTAAATGAGCTTTTTATTAACTTGACACTGCCCAATGCTTCTAAGTACAATTAGATATATATCCGATCAATATTTGTTGCATGTATCATCAAATTTGGTGCAGGAATGTCAGATTTATGTCCCTAATTATAAATATTCATTGAATATGCAAATGAGCAGACAATTGACATGACACTCACAGTATCATCAATATGTTCTGAGATTGTCATTTGTGAGAGGTTTCATGAAATTTTGGGCAGTATTTCTTGATATACATCGACACTGTCATTACTGTCTCCACAGGGAAACTATCTGAAAAAAAAAAGATATTTCATTGTCGCTTACTTTTAATCGCGGTGTTCCTCTAAAAGAATTGTTAGGATGTTTATGCTTCAATTTGTTGAGGCTTGAGTTGTAGACTCTGTCTCTGCGTCGTTGATGTCCATGTGTTTATAAAGTCTAAACGTAACTAATGTGTCTTTATTGTTTTTCCACGGAGGAAATGTGGTTCTTCTCATTGGTTGAGATATTAAATATTACAATTTGTTAAAGACGCGAACGCGGCTCTACACATCGGCTATTTAAGGGAGAGGTCCATGCTGTGCGCGCATATACACAACGTTTACGTCATAGTGACGTTGTTGTTGGCAAAAAAAGGACTGGATCGTTAAACACTTACCTAGTCGTTGACGTATCAGAGAAACATATATCTGTTACACACAAGGATGTTCCGATTATCACCTTCGCCTCATAAGACTGCAGTGTTCACACGAATAGAGCCTAGCTCTGAACCAGGCATTGCGGACTGACCGAGGGACTGTGGTCTGGCCGACAAACCTTTCTCGTCTTTGATGACCGGATTACGTACCTTGCGTTGTAAATTCGAATCCCATCGACAATTTACTGAGTCCAAACCACAGTCGTTCGAAAATTGAGTCACAACGATTGCCCCTGCGGTATGCATTACAAATAAAGTACGTGTAATTTCGGGAACAGAATGGCCGCTAGAGACACGTATCACCGAGTTCGGAGACGGTACAAAAAGCCACAGTTAATTCAATAAACCAGCAACGACGCAAAGATTTCAATACATCTTTGACGGTCAAAACCGGTCTTGTGTGCACATTTGGGTGCGATTTTCGACGGAACAAGCGCTCTCAACATAAATTACTACTTATTACAGCAACAGCGGGTGATTTGAGTGTAGCGGCGCTGTGATAGAAGGTAATCGTTGAATTAGATACGTTACGAAATTCGGATTTATCACTGCATCATTGCTCTCAGTTTTATGTGCGTTAAACTTGATCGTCATAACTATATCTGATATGCCGTGTGCCTCATGGTATTAACGATAAAATTCATTAAAGTCAAAAACTTGGTAGTTCTCTTAAATGTAATATTTTATTTAAAACAAGAGTTATGTAGAAGAAAGCAGCAATTTTATTTTGCTTCTCATCTATCCTCATTCTAAGGTAGCATAAGTTAAAACACTGACACTAAAAAAATGATTAAAATATTATCAGCAAAACTCAAACGCCTCTTATTAAAAAAAGTATGAATTTTATTGCCAAAAAGTCATTTTGTTATATAAAATTAAAAGAACTTAATGTAAAAATTTGATCCAGCCAGAATGGAATTAAATTCTCTTGAAACTTAAAATTGGGAGAAAGGAGAAGCTAAGAAATCGGTTGAATTGCATACATTTGCATAAATTAACACTTTTTGCAAGGCAAATAAGGACTGCTTGACAAGCTAAAAGCCTTACGCAACCGATATTTTAATATTGGGTAAACAAGATTAATTAAAAAAATAATGAATATTTTCATTAAAAGGTGATTTTGCGCAAAATACGCTGTGTTGGGTGCATCGCCCCGTTGAAAATGGACTTTGCCTTGCCAAGCAAATTAATTAGCATCGTGAACTTGCCATGAGGCACACGGCATATCAGCAATAGTTGAACAGAGCTTAGGGACTGGACATAAATTACAGGGGTGGGGGGGGGGTGGGCCGATGTTTTTCGAAAAACCGCTGTGTAAAAAATAGTGACCCTTCAAAAGTTCATGCACAAAAATTAGTGACCCTCCCCCTTATCCGTGCATGAAAATAAGTGACCCTCCCCTGTTACTCAATACCCCCAAAAAAACCCGCAATGTGACTTGCTATACTTTTTAAGTCGCCCTCCCGAAAGGAAGGCAAAATGTGGCCGATATAACGCGTTGTCCAAAAAATATCAAATCATATGTGTGTGTTAATTCATGTAAATGTACTTCGCTTGAAGTGGCAGGTAAAAAGTGCATGCCTGTACAAAAATGTAATTTTTAGATTTTATCGATAATGTTGATTCACTATACATGTAGTCGACTATAAGAAAACTACGAACGTGTATTTTCCAGTATAAAACTAGCTATATCTGTTCATATACAGATGTTTAATAACTGATATAGATATACTTGATTAGCATGGGTTGTTTACAAGTGCACATGTGAACAAGATATTTGATTTTGGGAATTTCTCTCAAAATGTTGATCCACTATACATGGGAGTTTATGACAAAACTATACATGGGAGTCTATGACAAAACTGTCCAAAAATTTTCAGAATTAAAAAGTTGCACTATTTGTGCATATATGGACCCTGAATAATTGACATAATTGTGCTTGATTAGAAGAGGGTGGTAAAATGTGCATCTGTGTACAATAACTTTGTTTTTGGAATTTCGCATAAAATGTTGATCCACGATACATGGGAGTCTATGACAAAACTGTATAAAAAATATTTCAGAATTAAAAATATGCACTATTTGTGTATATATGACCCTGAATAATTGAGATTATTGTGCTTGATTAGAAGAGGGTGGTAACACGTGCATCTGTGTACAATAACTTTGTTTTTGGAATTTCGCATGAAATGTGGATCCATTATACATTGTAGTCTATGA
>LD342659.1:34142-45355 GCA_001465055.1 Ptychodera flava
CACTATTCTGAACAGTTTGTATTCTGTCAATGTCCTCAAAAAATTAAAAAATGTACATACAGCGACATGAATGTTTGACACCGACCTATACCCAATGTATTGTCAATAGGAGAATGATGTCAAATAAGTAATCTCCCAAATTGTTTTTGAAAGAGTCATTATGGGGGACAGTTATGCACAATAGTGTTGAATAAGTAGAAATCATGACAATTTAAATCAATGTGGCTGCTTGGATCATCAATACATTGTTAATTATACCTGAAATTTGCGCCCGAAGGGCGCGCCGAAAATGGTAATGGCAGAAAATGAAAGTGCCAGGAGGTATTTTTTCTTTTTTCAGTATTCCATAACGTGCACATGCAATTTCAGCTTTGATGCATGAAAAAAGGTGACCCTCCCCCATAGGCTTGCACAAAATTTTGACCCTTCAAAATTGCTTGCGCGAAAAATGGCGCCCCCCCCTGTAATTTGTGTCCAGTCCCTTACAAACTGCAATTTACCAGCGGTACACATTATTTTTGAAAAGTCTCCTAAGCTAAAAACACAGTAAGAGTGACAGTCACTGAAGGAAGACAATTTTCACGAAAACAAAGATATCTCTCACTGCGAGTTGTTGTTGAAAAATAATCGCGATCATACCAATCCATAATCCAATGACAGTAGGTCAGAATTCGGAAGACAATAGTTGTAAACATAGACACAAAACAGCACAGAACAGACAGTAAATAGACGGTACACAAACAAAGTCACATTCATGAAAGAAAGATATAGCAACCAACGCCAATATCGTAATACCCATCCTATGTTACTGCAGACATGCCTTCAAAATGACTCAGCTGAAACAGTTTTGTGATCATCGTTGAATTTTTTAAGGGATATATGTGACTTTAAAATCATATCATTTCTTGGCCAAAACAGTGACTATGAAGTTTATTTGAATTTCCATTTCAACATTAATGTTGGCATTTTAGTCCTGTTGGTGTAGCGAAGCCTCCGTCGATTTTAAATTTCACTGAACGAACGCGGCGAACAATGGTTGCTTCTTTTCTCCCTGTTTCTCTTTGTCTCTTCGTCCCTCTACATGTATCTTCTCTGTCTGTATCTTCATACACAGTCGCTGTCACCATACGTCCATGCTGTCACACAGAGAGTCTATCTATCCGTCCACATGATCTATCTATTTAGCTATTTGTCTGTCTGTTTTTTGATTTATGCAAATGGCAAATACTGGTCGAGAGGTTTTATAGCTTGTTCCTTTGTGAAAAAACACTCGGAATGACAATCACTGGAAGGAACTGGAATGCGAAATCAAATGCCCGGTCAACTTCCGGTTCATCTAGTCTCGAGACAAAGACGATCTCGCTTGTGTGAAACATTGCCGTTCTAAAGATATACAACGGTTTATTCAGGTCAGAAGGCATTCATGACCCACCGGGTTTAACCTCCACTCCTGCTACACAAAAGCATCTCGTTTGCGTGTACACATGGTAAAAATAATCGATCTTTATTTCTAAGTTTCTCGAAAGAAGTTCAGCATTGTAATTGAGTGAAACTTTAAACATGACCCACTACAAATATATTAAGAGATCGTTCGGAAAACGGGTACTGATTGGATCAGGTGATCATAGCCTGGTAGTTCCAGAAAATTATCTGATTACATCCACTTTCTCGTAATTCAATGGAAATTTGAAAAATTGATATAATCTTCCTAGTAGTCGTTTTCGGGGCAAGGATATGGTGAACAGTAGGACGTTCGTTCGCTTAATTGCCTGTCAACACTCCATGCGTGTTGCAAATAATCTGCCATCACGTAACCGACGCTGAAGTCAAAACGTTGAAAAAACAGCAATAGTATATATAATGTGTATAATTGGGATAAAATAAGAATTTTTACATCATTTTATTCGAAAATAACTACAGGGAGGGGGAATTTCCTTCCCTCCCTGTAGTCGCTTATGCGCATTTGTGAGCATGCGTGTAAGCCGTTCTGATAGGGAATTCCCCACTGAGTCAGATATAGGTCGCTCAGACTTGCGCAATGCGCTAGCTATGACTCACTGGGTAATCCCCTATCAGAACAGCATTCTATTATTGGATGGAAGGGAGATCATTTGGTAGATAGATTCTGACTGTGATGCAAGTAAAAAATTCTGCTCTTCCATTCCAACAGGGGAACCGTGCCGATTCTCGTCTTCTGGATGTAAGTATGTGAAGATGAGAATTCCACGTCTTCTGGCTGGTGAATTTTCACTTATGTTAGTATTTTTCCTACGGAGTTGCATTAACACTTATGTTACAGTGATTTTCCCCTATGGAACGATGTTGCGCAATACCTTTCCAGCAGGGGCTTCCCTGTAGGGCTTTCGCAATAACTTCGGGTGTTGCTTAGCAGCCTGTGATGTCATGTCACAGGTCTGTCTTATTCTACAGTTTTTCATGAAAATTTCTGTGGAAATTTTTCTGAACTCGGGAGTTAACTTGCTCACGCGATAGATAAAATTTTAGAAATTTCCTCTGAACTTGAAATATGTCGGAAGACCATTCACTAGTTCAGAAATTTGCGAGAAATTTGCGAGAAATGGACACTTTCTCGCTTTTTGCGAGAAGTAAGGGAGAATACATAGCTTCCTCGCAATAACTTAGCGAGGATTTAATTTTCTCGCAATCAGCTGGCGAGAACCGTGTTTTCTCGCTCAGCATCTGTGAGAAACTGAATTCTCACAATCAGTCAGCGAGAAATTTGTTTTCTCGCTTTGCATCTGCGAGAAATTGTATTCTTCTGTGTAAGCATTTCACAAAAATTGCAGAGCGCGAAATATAGTTCTCGCTTATTGATTGCGAGAATTCAATTTCTCGCACATGCATGCGAGAAAGCACAGTTCTCGCAGCTTGATTGCAAAATAGTATGTTTTCTCGCTTACTTCTCGCAATACAGCGAGAAAGTGTCCATTTCTCACAAATTTCTCGCCAATTTCTGTACTAGTGATTACTTCAAATAAAATGAGACGTTTTAGATAAATGGTACTGATATCTAAAGTGTAAGTAGTTGTATCTTTTTAAACAAATGAAATGTTGCTACTTTCTACACTACTGTCAGCAACAATATCTAAATCCTTTCTGTCTTTATCTATGGTTATGATAATATTGCAAGGTGTTCTTGAATCTGTTTTTATAGCGATATTTCCAATTAAATCGTCAAAATCTGTTCCTGTACTTAACTTTATGTATTTGATAAAAACTGCACCATGTTCAATTATTTTCATATTATCAGTCATCTGTTGATTTGCAGTCTGAAAAGTTAATACAGCTGTCCCCTCCCCCACACTTTTCAGACCCAGTTTCTTTAAAGTTGTGTCCCAAAATAATCTTACTGGAATTTCGCTAGCTGTATATGAACATTAATTCTCCCCATCATTTATCCACCTTCGCAGTGTATTATCTGTCTTCATTATTGTATTAAGAGGACTAATTTTACGGTGAACCGGTATACCGAGTAGTGTAATGTGTGGGTTAACAGGCTCAAGCCCACGGCGAAAATCAAGCAACTTGTACTTGTTAACATTGCTATCAAAATAAATCACATTCGGAGTTCGCGGCAGTACAGCAACTCCACCTGCAATTTCACTATCCAATATATCTAAGATGTTACGCGGTACATTATACGGCCTAAATTGCTGACCAGCCTTATCCCATGTCAGAGCAAAAGGAGTAGGATCATTTGCAGCCTTTGTAGCGTCTATTATGGTTGTACAGCAGCAGAGGCTAAAACGAAATATTTTTCGCGGTCCTTGTATCGAAGGACGTAATCCTTATTATGATTACCTGCTATCTTAGTATTATTGTTAACTTTAACATCACTCAGATCTTCGAGCTCAAGATTTTGTCCGTGAATTGCACCTAGACCGTAGTTACTTGGGCCAGACATAATTATCGTATATACAGTGAAAATTAAAATAATACCTCGTAATAATATACAACCATGGCTTCAGCAATAGGAATGACAGTTCTCGGTGCTGTATTAAATGCAACGGCATTCACAGGAGGAAATATTATCGGACAAAAGCTTTCTGGGAATGGTGAGGCTCTTATTGAAGAGAAAATTAGACATGAAAAAGCATTAGAAAAATTTGAACATAATCGCAATGTCTGGTCAGAAAAAAGATTACTCCAGGCTGATTGGGAAAGAGAAAATCAGGTAAAGATATGCATGCTGCAGCTGAATTAAGAGATACAGATGCAGAAATCCTGGAAGAAGCAGTGGCAACTAAGTCAGTGCAAGCTAGCTCTGCATCAGGCGAAGCAGTTCAATTCTTAGATTATTATCAGCCCAGTCCAGAGCAAAAGAAATATGAAATGATTTATATTGGTGGAGGATTGGTCGTGGGATAGTTTATGTTACATCGATAGGGTCTCTGGCTCGGTTACAATAATTCAATACAAAAGCTAGTTGGCCAGTTATTGAAACTGACTTCCTTTCCGTTTTGATCTGTTATCCAAATCTGAGCCTTTTCTCAATGGCATGGAAATTGAGCTGTTTTTAAAATCATAGGTGACCTTTTCACTTATTTCTTTTGTATCCTGGACGGGAAGTATTTGTAAACAGTCCGATACTTTCCCCTGTATATATTCACCCGAGCCAAATGAAACATAATTTCCAGTCACAACGACGGCATCTAAATGAACTATATATTTAGTGACTGTTAAGAAATCTGCTCTCTTCGGACTCATAGTACTTTTTATCACAGGGTTGTCCTCAGGTTTATTTGAAAATCCGACGAGTTTAGCGAAGTTACCTGTGGCATTAAAAATACTTTAATATCTTTAGCCAAAGTTAGAAGAATGCGGTTTGTCGGCAGATGTTTTTCAAAATTAATTTTCTGCTTCAACCCGATTGCTTTGTTGAGTGTATCGATATTGTAGTTACCTGGACATATTGATATAGTCTTCTTTGGTTGGTTACTTTCTTGATATTTTAATATACTATTCGCCCCCGTTATGTTATACCATGAATTAAAGAGTGAACACTGTAATAGTCTTATTGTAGTAAACTGTGATATGTCAATGCAAGGGTTAAAATTAACAGTAACCGGTTTGCCTGTTTTGCTTTCAAATCAAATGATCATCTCCACATTGTATATACATTACAAAGTATGAGGTTCTGCAGGAATAATATTTTTCTGTTCAAGGAGATCTTTTGTCGCAACCACGGCAGCAGTCGCTCCACCTTATTTTATCCACCGAGTCAAATTTGGTCAACTTGGATCGCCAATATCCATTTTCAGAAATTTGCTAGAGATCATTAGATATCCCATCGTAAGTCCAGCTATTACAATACCATCATACATTGTGTTTACAACTGTTTTAGTATCCATGATTGCTGACACGTATATAAAATAGAAAAATAAAATAATTACGGAATTAATCCATCTCATACAATGTAGAGGGACCGGGACTTCGTTAGGAAAACTTACTTTCCGCTACCGTTCCAAACGTAGGCTCTGTTTTGGTCATTTTCTGAAGCGGCTCACATGTAGGAAGACGCCCCCAATATAGCCCTAATGCAGTCAATGAAACTCCTATAATTCCTAAAACAAGATAACATTTATTAGACCAGCTATTACACTTCGATCGCTCCGTTCCGACAATTTGGTCAGCTAACCCCAATTTCTGGCCCCCACTGTACTTCACCCAATACAAAAACTAAGCAGTCGGCAATTGTGACAGTGATTTGAAGAAAGTGCAAATTTATATTATTTTAACCTTATTAGTTAGTCGGTACCGCAATTACGGGGCGTCTGTGTTTTGTGTACGGCGATTTTGACGTCATCAGTTTGTGGCTATACAACTTGTAAAATGGTGCCGTTCCGAAGGTAAAATATGGAATATGAAAATTCTCCTCCATTAAAGTCTATCTGTATATACTACTACTAATCATGAGTACAGACCTATTCCCGGTTGCTTTTCAACTCAATAAAAAACATATACCAACAGTACAGCATGCTGATATTCCCCCTAAACCGAACGACATAAAACCTATTCTCATTTTCTTAGAAATATATGTAACGCCGACAGATAAATTTACTTTTCATCCGCGGGATGTGTTCAAAGATAACGTAATCACTCATCGAACAGCCAAAGAAAGTAATATATGGCTGGGTGGCCTGCACATGAAATACTGGGACCAGCGACTAAATTTTGCCGTATGGTGCAGCACCACTGGTTGTGGTATATCATTCGCCAATCTCTTGGATAAGAAATTTCCGCCACAAATACGTTCATTCTGTCGTTTTCATGTATACCTTACAGTACGTCGGATCCTTCATGAAATGGACGTTGCACTTCCAGACGAAGGTGTCTTCAAAGCCGCGACAATCCGTACAATCTCATCCAATATGAACTTCTATGTAGAGAATTTGGAAATATAAGTCAAACGAAGTCCGACTTTCGTTATCGCGGCGGTAAAAACTTAGGTCTTGGTTATGGTTATAATATTACAGTAATCGTGGGCCCGTTCAACAGCCTGCTGCTATATACAATGGACACGACTTTTTCCTCTCCGCTGACAGTGGCGTTTTCTATACACATACCATTTTTGGAAAGAAAAAACATGTACTGCCCGACAAAGACTGACCCCACTATTATTCCTTCCGAAATGATGGAACGGAGGGGCAATACAATAGTTTCGTCCCTCTGAAGGGAGATATGGAACTAACAAAGGCCGGTCTCGCCCGCCTCAATGAAAGCCTTGAAGCCCATGTATATTGCATACTCGGCGCACAAGCAAATATTCGCAGTACCATTGTGGGCGATACTGGCAGTGCAGAGCAAGTCCGAAAAGAATTCGCGTTCTCCTCGAAGATGAAATTCGTAATACTGACAAAGTAATCAGTTATAGGCGATATCAAGACACAATAACAAATACTGGTGTCAAACTTGATATGGCCGTTTTGCCTAATTTACTTCTCTTGCCGTCTAAAATGGTTATTCTTTTGGGCCCGGCAATCGCAGGTTATAATAATGAATTGCAATACGCAACAGAATCTATGGTCTTTGGGGTGAATTTTGATATAAACACGGAAATTAAAGAAAGTGCCAAACATGGGATGGATGGGGACGAGGATGCAGTGAAGTGGTAGGATGAGCCACCCAATATGGCAGATGCTGCTGACACGAGACATATTCCCCTATCGGAACGGAAGGCAGCAGATACAGTCGCTGCTGTTGCCGGCGCGGATCCTATTCATGAATTCGGCAAAATTGGTTTGTTATCTTTAGCCATATTCATTACATTTATGTACAGTATATAGATCAGATGTATGCGACCATACCATTCAACATTATTATAACTGGACCGACAAATTCTGGCAAAACGGAGTACGTAATGAATCTCCTCACCGGTCCGTACCTAGGAAAATTTAACAACGTAGTATTCATTTGTCCGACATTCATGAATAATAAAACGTATAATAAAAGATTCATTTTCATGGATGACAATGTGTTTGTGTTTCTGGTCGGGCTCGATGCTGTGGATGATACACTAGACTTTGTACATAAGGAATGGGCCGGCACGAACACTTTAATAATCCTCGATGACTGCGCATCGTCCAAAGATATGAAGAAGCGCAGTGACATTTTAGCCAAACTTGGTTTCAGCGCCAGACACAACGGATTATCTGTCTGGGTTCTTACTCAACAATATACTAGTATTAGTAAACCATTTAGGGAAAACATACAGATGTTAATACTATTTTACACACCCAGCAAGACAGACAACAAGACTATTATAAAAGAATATGGAATGGAGGTGTCAGAACGGGAGGCCACTTTCCTAGTCAGGCAATTGAAAAGTACACCATTCAGTAAACTAGTATTTCATTTATGGCATCCGTAAGACATAAAATTTTTAGTATAATATAGCTAATTATACCTTCGCCGATAGGATCCGAAGGCTGTACCGAAGATACTCTTAGAGAATTATATTACAACCCAAGAACTGGTTTTGGAGGTGTACAAAAATTATATTTTTCAGCATGCGCCAGTGGACTAAAAGTTACTAAGAAAGAGGTGCAGGACTGGTCAAAAACTCAGCTAACTTATAATCTACATGAACCGGTACCTTGTACTCGCGATGCTACGGGTGGGAGGCACGTCTTCGTATCATTGATAGACAATTTTTGGCAAGCTGATCTTGTGGAGTTTCCTTTACCATTTGCTAAAGAGAATAAAAACATTCGATACATGCTAACAGTAATCGATGTGCTCAGTAAATATGCATGGGCTAGGCCTATGTGGAATCTGTGTTTCATCACAGATGTGTTTTGTGATTACACCTAGCTATCTGCCTTCCGTACATCTTTACTGTCGTCCCCTTAGCCAATCGGCTCTTCTACCCATGACTGTTATCAATCCTCCTTCCCAGCCAATCAGCCACGTTTGCACACGACACTACATATCAAGCCTTTGTCTCATCGCTCCCATTCATTCATTCATTCATTCAGCCGCTGGGTTCATGCCATCCAGCTCAGCCTATTACTCTACGTTCGGAATCGTTTACGATCCCCTCCTTCGAACAACCATGCCAGCCAAAGGACGTCCAAAGACAGCCAAGAAATCTCAGTGTCCGAATGCTCAGCCTGCTTCGAGACCCCGCGTTCAGCCCTACACAAGGCCGGCATTGATCCATGTCCCGCTCCGCTGCAACTGCACGTTGGATATTCTAGCTGCGAATACGGAGCACGTCCGCGGTACTAACGTATTATTACTCACAATCCTTCTGATCGGCCTCAGGTCCTGGCATTCAAACCGAGTTCGGAACCAGGTCTCCTTCTGAAGTTCCATTGACTGCAATGGTTCCTTTTGCCAGCATTTCGGCGGGCAGCGTCCCACGCCAACATTACCAAGAAGATAGTTATGTAACAACTGCCATGTTTACGCAGCTGCAGACTTGGTCAACACGCTATTCAATTTCCTGCATCAGCAACTTCGACCAGCGGCCACTAAGTCACCTATGAACTGTCTGACGTCACTTCCACGACGTTCTATCAACGTCGACGTCATCCCCTCCTCATCGTCATCCATATCCAAAGACGTGGGACTTCGGCACATCTTCGAGTTCAACCATAGGGCATCGGACTCTTAATTTACTCTGCCTAATTTCCGACAATTTCTAGCTCGTCTGTACGAACGTAACGACGGTCATAGTGACCACATTGACTCCACTGCTCGGTCGACCTGCCTGTCATGTACATCGTATCACGCTACACCAATGTCCAGCAAGAATCGACAAGAGGATCAGTTGACTGACCGACGACTGTATCAGTTTCCGATTCAGAATAGTAATTAGTTGTGCGTAGCCCGTCATAGGACAGCTAGCTGCACAGGGAAAACAACGGACCTTGACCCTGTGACCTCAAAACAAACTCAGTCTTGGGACCAAAGATGGCGGCGCCCATGGTGTCAAGTTGCCACAGCGTCACTCACTTTTTATGTCGAACAAAGATCACAGGCGACCATTTAAGTAACATCTGCGTGATTTCAAGCATGTAACCAACGAGTCCTTCCGACCAGCAGTTCACAACGATCTACACACAGCCTAATTTCCTGTTTGTCTGAGTGAAAGCGAAACAAGGTACAGTTTCAACTCAAGACTCAATTGAGTCAAGACACTGTTTACGCGGTCAACCAACAATGACTAGCAATTTCTCATAGCACGTAAATATGCGGCAGCTCAAGGCTACCCCTACGTGATGAACTTTCAGACTGTCAAGCCAAGAGTTAGATGCGTATCAACATGACACTCCTGCGTTTGTGGACAATCAAGTCGGACAAGCAAATAGATTCAGAGCATGCATATGCGGAAGCTGAAGGCTAACTCGCTGTACTACCTATCGGCGGCCTACTTAAGACTTGTCTCACCAATCGGACGTAACCAGCTCCCAGCTACCTATTGGATGTTACAGACCAGTTACACCTGTCAGTTAATGTGTCACCAAGTGCAGCTGCTGGATGCCACCCGATGATCTCTCCTTACTTCAACCGTGGATTACGCTGCGGCGCCACAAGAAAGAACCAACAAACTACAGCTGGAGATCGAGAACGACCGGTCGTCCTATATCGCCTTTCAGACTGATGTTTGCCATCACGTTGGCATGTTCTGTCTGCTAGGGTTGACTTGGCAATGAATCTTGCCTTCTTCTTTTTTTTTTGTTTTCATGCTACGATAAGGCCATGACTTACCTTTTGTGTTGAAATTACTACTTTTTAGGAGTTCAGTTTTGCTAGCATTCGCCTACTTGTCACTCGTTTTTTTTTTACCCGTTTGCAGCTCATGTTACCGGGCCCTCTTCGTTTTGCATGCATTATCGTGCCCCCCTTTTTTAGCATGTTGATTTGGCCATCCTGCACAAGCGTTTTCCCAGCTTTGCATGTATTGTGCAGTCTGGCCTTACATGCGGCCCCACGCAATTTGCTCTTCATACAGCTTAGCGATGTCTTTCACATTTCTTTTTCCTTCCATTTTAGATGCACTGTTTCAAACTACTGTGCCACTCCCAGGAAGCCGAACCCTGCAGCTGCACTTGTCGGCTATCTCACAAGCATCCCTGCGAAAACATACGAAAACAAAAAACATTTGCTAGCATCTGTAACCCATCGGGCATTTTGTACCAGGGCCCCTGCAATAAGCCAGTGCCTTAAGCCCGACGTCTACGTATCAGCAAACTCTCTGTCCATAAAACATTTCGGTCAGCAGACCCATGGATACCTTACCACAAACCGCATCATGGCATTACATCAGCACGTTGACTTTGTGGATTGTACAGTTCACATCAGTGTGACTGGAGGAACATGCTTTCTTTCAGAACACTTTCATTTTCAAAGCAAAGGACTACAGACTTCATCCTTTGCCATTTAGCAGTATTACAGTTTTTAGTAATGTCTCATAACCGCCACTTTATCCCACATCAGTTTCCTCATATTATGCCTTTCATTGCTGTTTCGAAAGAACTGACACTTAACTCTGTCATGGACTTCATACTTCGTTCGACCAGCAACATTCCATTGAAGAGGCTTTGCTTTGCATGCTCGGACATTTTTCCAGTTAACAGTGATGTGTGGAGTTGCCCTCATTCTCCTTTATATCATGCCTTTCATTGATGCTTCGAAAGAATTGACATTTAACGCTGTCATGGACTGCACACTTCGTTCGACCAGCA